>JAODUO010004350.1:0-11029 GCA_025642075.2 Ridgeia piscesae | reverse complement strand
AAATATGCGCGCGCCACCCAGGGTGTCTGCGTGAACGCGTGGATGTTATCCATCGTCTTGAAGTCTGTGCAACCAAGGCACTTGACGCAACGGCCCCAAACCTTGTCACACGTCGATGCACGAGTTGTCACCCTAAGTGTCGCCGCGACGCCCGAGGCGACAGGTTGTATGTACGACCACGACACGACGGTGAAGAATGTGTAACTGTCGTGTCAACTATGCGGAGTCGTGACAAATGTTGCACTTTTGCTCCCTCGCGTATTGCTGCCGTATGGTGCGCAGTAATTCCGTGAATTTGAATGGGTGAATTGGCCGAGTTTATTAGTACTGGCTACGTCGTTTCAGGTGTGTGTGTGTGTGTGTGTGCGCTCACTGGTTTGTACTAACGTTATACACCTTCGTGCTGTATTCGGTAGACATTTGACTTAGATATTTAACAATTTTTTCACTCAGGTTGTGTTACTGACAAAAGCACTGCGCACCAGACTTTCTTAAAAAGAATACACTGTACGCTGTATAACCCGCTAGTTTTTACATGTTTTGTACTATTAAGATGTCACAATTCCCTGAAATGAATGTTGTGATTTAAATGCTCATATGCTTTAGTAACTTTAGTATTATCGTAATCATTTAATCATATTCAACGCGAACATTAATTGCATGGCCTGATCTTTACAGCCAACAACGATATCCGTCTGATGAAAACCTGGCTTATTTGCATAACTGCTAAATTGTGGATTTTTATAACATCAAAATATTGTGTCACTAACCTGAACCATAACATTTTGGTATGGATAGTTTTAAATAAATGAGACGTTATGAATATTACAAAACGAGCACGGTAGAGTGGTAGGTAACCTTCTGGCAGTGCATTAAAATTAAGCGTCCCCTTAATACCTTGGTATTCGTAATTCGTTTTGATGTTCCAGTTTATTTCCTTTGCAAAGGATAGACGACACAGTTATATATGTACAAATGACACGCTGTACACATTATGTATTGGAATAAAGTAAATAATTTGTTCTTATTCAAACCACAATGGATAGACAACACAGTTATATATGTACAAATGACACGCTGTACACATTATGTATTCATGTTTATATTATGTACGCAACTTTACAGATGTCAGCATATTTAATATGCTTTAATAATAAAAGGAACAATGCATAAATATCGTCTTATAAATTACAAGAAATACAGACATGGTACAAACCAGTAAACAAAAAGCACCAGATAGAAAATCACTCCTTACAAATACAGTGTACACCTGACTACATAATGCTACATATACTGACATGTGATACGTGTCTTCATCAATGTTGAATGAAATATGTTTAAACCGATCAGATCATCACAACATACTACAGTTGATCTGACTTCTTCAAGCAAACAGTTTGCATAATCTATAGCATCATTATGACAATACAGTCAAGAATGCCACATGTAAACGGTTTCATGTTGAACAGTACATACCTGGTGTGTATTCTACAAACACTGAGTTGGTAAATAAACATCTGTCTCTAATCCGTCTCAACAGCTTGTTACCGAGCCCAAAACTAGGACAAGCCTTGTTCAAAAGTACACGACACTGACTAAATGTTACATATCATGAAATAACATTTGACTAGACGTGTTCATAGTCTTTACACTGTACATGCCATGTGAAATATTTATTCAACATCCTTCTCGTGAGACTTGTACAATGGATTAACTACGATCTGAGCATGCATCAACCTGTAGGTGACTATACAGCATTAAACAGGCTGCTGTTCGACTGGGTGACAATATCATATCTCACTTTAGCACAAGTGTTATCTAACCGACTTCACTTTTGGTCTGGAAGCCTGTGTCGATGTCATGGTGACACGTGGTATCGTCACCTTATGGTGTGTGGTGACACTCGAATGTCCGTCACCACTATGTCCTCCACCAACAGCCGTCACCCTCTTCATGACCACCTTTGACCCTACAGAAGACAGCACACTCATCATGGTCACATCTCACACCAACTTTGTCCTCCAGGTGGCACCAGTCTATGCTACCAGTGATGCCAACTGGTGGATACAATCTTGTTGAAATGTGAATTTAGGTCTACGCAGACCAACTTATGTCGACTCAACCTACGCAGTAGTTTCTAGGTACCAAAACCGATTCTACTTTGTTAATCAATTGTAATACAAATTCTGGGCTTTGGTTTTCACTTTTCAATTTTTATCCATATTTAAGTTTTGGCCAATATCCAGTCTATCATGGGGTGAAATGAAAAGCGATTTGATCTGCATATTGTGATAATTATTATTATACTGTATAAAATATGAACTTACCTTTTATTATTGTTACAATCATAGTTTGGATTCAGAGAATTTCATGTTGAGTCAACATATTGCTACTGTTACAACATATTTTGGTAAGCAAACATTTAGACAGGACTGAAATGTATTTATATTTCAATACAACATGCTTTGTGAAATTGCACTTCAACAATCATAGAAACATTGCACAACTATATTGATAATAACATCCTTGGGTATACAGGTCACAGAACTGTAGAATACTACCTTGCACAATGTTCTATTTTGGAGAAATTATTAGTTTGCAGACAATAAAGTTGGGAAAATATCTTTTTTGGAAAACCATTAATTTTATTGGCTGTGACACCTTCATGCAAATCTTGACTTCTGGGTTTGTAAATAAATAGATCCAACAATCCGTAACAAATAGGAAAGGATTAGCTCCAACTACCTCAAAAATACAAATAAAATGGCTGGCACTGTATACATAGTACATACAGTTTTAATGTGCAGTGAATGGAATTGCTGCACAATTTCTATCGGAAACATAATTGCGTTCCAATTTATAATCTTTCTTTCAACTTCAATTCATCTGCAGTGGCAGCCAGATAATATTTCCTGTTCGTCTGTAAAACTGATATTGAAATATGTTGTTTGTTTGCCTATCATGCCTGCATTCCATGCATCTCACAGCTGTACTGTCTAAGTCCTCCTCACCACTGTCCATCAGTGAAAACACGTTTCTCATTTACTGGAGCTTCTCTTTCCGCTACGGTATTCTTCCACATTCTCTTCCCAAATCAAATCTTCCCCCTTCTACTCCCTGTCTGCGCCGTGTGCTAGGGCAGAGGTCCCAGTGCCATTTGTCGAAATATGAATTATATAATCTATTGACTAATTGATGAACATTTTCACCAATTTGAACGGTGACAACTCATGCCAATGCCAACTCGGCCCAGTTTCATGAAGCAGGGTAACTTTATGCGCAATTATGCGGTCTACTGGTCGCAGCTAACAACGAATAGTCAAGCGGCAATTAGGTTCATGAGATAAATTTAGCATTAAGCATCATCGTAAATAGAACGGTCTAGTTAGGTATGGTGAAATCCTATATTTGTGCTATTATTGAACAACCATATTTTTCTAGCTACCGTAACCACAATAGTTATTATGTAAAGTAGGAAGCTATGATGAAACGTAAGGATATCCAGTCTAAACATTAAAAAAATAATTATTATTTGAGGAAATTAGGTATCAAGCATACCGTACATATTTCAACTTCAGGAGCATACCGTAAATATTTCAACTAGCGTAAAGTTATGCCTACTAAATACATGGTGTAGCCAAGTGCAACTATGGAGCAGACTCGTGAAACGCAACTAGCGTAACTTTACGACGTTTTAGGCTTTCGATGGGCTATCGCCTGCTACGACGTCGTAAGTACGCGCCATGAAACTGGGCCCTGGACTACTGGACTCAAGTCTGTGAATCGATGAGTAATACACACTTGTAACATGTTTGACACTTCATCGTTCACATTCACAAACAACATTTTAAAACATATATGCCGTTTCACAAAAGGAAATTAATTAAAAAATTCTAACATCAAACAAATCAATATGGTCTAAAGCCACTTTTCAATTTTTTTGCTGAAATTTTGGTTACTTTTGTAAGCCAATTTAATTTATTTTTTCTCAAATACTGACTTTTTGTTTTTACGAGCACAGTAAGATGACACACAAAAGACCTGTTCACTCTTTCGATACTACACAAATGTGGCATATGATGTTTTAAAGAAACTACCTTGAGTCCATGCAAAACTCAACAAAGTAATCCATCAATGATTTTCAAAATGTGCCCATGAAAGAAATAAAAGAACAAACCCAACACACGTGTTGACACACCTAACTAACAATAAAAATAATGTGTTATCGTGAGGATGCTGTGAGAAGATGTGAGAATTTACAGCAGTTACCTTAAATAAAACCTCAGGGATCTACAGGTCTATAGCCAAAGCTATTAATCTTCTCTTTGTCCGTGTCAAGAAGTCGTGTTTGGACACCTCTGAAATGGCATTACACCATGATGATGAAATAGCTGGTGGCTAAGGCTATAATCTGCTCCAAACACAACAAAACAGGAGGGGATGCCAAATTGTAACTCTCAATTTCAGCAAGTGATTTTGACAGCACACGATGCAGAGTTTGTGAGTGTTTCTCTTAGATCGATATCATCGGCTCCATGAATAGTCTTCAGTTTTTCCCATTTCTCTGCATATGATCTTTACTTCTCTGGCTGATGTCAGATCGAAGCAGTTAGTCTCCTTTCTAAAGAAAACAGCCAAAATGGAATGAATAAAACTGCCAAACTTTCGAAACAATCCTAGAGAAGGACAACTCCTGTGTTAGCCCAAGTTTGGGCTGTTTGGAGGAAACCACCTAAGAACAACAGAAGATAGCCTTGTATTGCAGACCTGTTGATATGTAATCCAGCATCTACCACTGACCTATCCTACTCCAATGAGACTGATCCCTTGTCTCCACTCAGGGTGCTTCATGTTTTCAAAACAAAACCTCTACGTATGTTTTAATTTTACAGATTGATAATTAAATAATTTTGCTGTGAAGCATATTTGCACTCACACAGAAATATCTGGTGACCATTAGAGTGTGTGACACCTGTCACCGAATCTTACCTTTCTTCTGTAGACCATCCCCAATGGCGTTAGTGAGGATAGCGTTGGTGACAGCTGCCTTGGGAGGCACTCGACTGTGCAGGAGACGGCGCTTGGCTGGCACCGACTGCTGCTTCTTGGCAACCAGTCTGAAGCAAAGTTGTGACGAACAATTACAAATGGGAGAGTTACTTTCTTGGAAATGGGAACTAGAGTGTCTTAATGGTATATTATTGTTTCTGCCTTAAATAAAAAACAATATTTATTTCAAATTTCATACAGCAGAAACAAGGATTACAAGAGGTAACTTTTCAACCTTCCCATGGAATGCTAAGGCAATTTTTCAGCCTTCACAATAACTGATGGTTTATTTTTTACAATTACGTTATTAATTAGACTTTATTTTAACAAAGACTAAAATCTAAAGATTATATGTGACGTGTTCTAACGAAATGAGTCGTATGTCAAAAAAAAAAAATTGTTAGTCACACCAGTGGAAAGAATATGTATTAATCTTTCCAACGGTGTAAAAATTATTGGACGCTGAACATGCCTAGGGTAGAAAGTTTCAAACGGAGAAAAACGCATTTGAAGTTCGAGGTCACATAAGCACACAGTCGAGTACAATGTAATCTCAGATCGACAATGTACTCGACTGTGTGCTTATGTGACCGCGAACTTCAAATGCGTTTTTCTCCGTTTGAAACTTTCTACCCTAGGCATGTTCAGCGCCCAATAATTTTGGCTGTGTGTGAGATATCTCCATAATTTTTTTTTTTGACATACGACTCATTTCGTTAGAACACGTCACATATAATCTTTAGATTTTAGTCTTTGTTAAAATAAAGTCTAATTAATAACGTAATTGTAAAAAATAAACCATCAGTTATTGTGAAGGCTGAAAAATTGCCTTAGCATTCCATGGGAAGGTTGAAAAGTTACCTCTTGTAATCCTTGTTTCTGCTGTATGAAATTTGAAATAAATATTGTTTTTTATTTAAGGCAGAAACAATAATATACCATTAAGACACTCTAGTTCCCATTTCCAAGAAAGTAACTCTCCCATTTGTAATTGTTCGTCACAATTTCGCTTCAGACTGGTTGCCAAGAAGCAGCAGTCGGTGCCAGCCAAGCGCCGTCTCCTGCACAGTCGAGTGCCTCCCAAGGCAGCTGTCACCAACGCTATCCTCACTAACGCCATTGGGGATGGTCTACAGAAGAAAGGTAAGATTCGGTGACAGGTGTCACACACTCTAATGGTCACCAGATATTTCTGGCTAATGCAGATGAATGGATCCAGCCAAGGCCGCGTAAGATTAAGAACATCTGCAGCAGATGTGATATTGCACACGCACCTAATTCAGACAACACACGAACTGTTACCTGCCAGGAGCTATAGCACATCTACAAACTTAAGCTAAGAGTCAATCACTATTTTCTTTGGCAGTTTTATTCATTCCATTTTGGCTGTTTTCTTTAGAAAGGAGACTAACTGCTTCGATCTGACATCAGCCAGAGAAGTAAAGATCATATGCAGAGAAATGGGAAAAACTGAAGACTATTCATGGAGCCGATGATATCGATCTAAGAGAAACACTCACAAACTCTGCATCGTGTGCTGTCAAAATCACTTGCTGAAATTGAGAGTTACAATTTGGCATCCCCTCCTGTTTTGTTGTGTTTGGAGCAGATTATAGCCTTAGCCACCAGCTATTTCATCATCATGGTGTAATGCCATTTCAGAGGTGTCCAAACACGACTTCTTGACACGGACAAAGAGAAGATTAATAGCTTTGGCTATAGACCTGTAGATCCCTGAGGTTTTATTTAAGGTAACTGCTGTAAATTCTCACATCTTCTCACAGCATCCTCACGATAACACATTATTTTTATTGTTAGTTAGGTGTGTCAACACGTGTGTTGGGTTTGTTCTTTTATTTCTTTCATGGGCACATTTTGAAAATCATTGATGGATTACTTTGTTGAGTTTTGCATGGACTCAAGGTAGTTTCTTTAAAACATCATATGCCACATTTGTGTAGTATCGAAAGAGTGAACAGGTCTTTTGTGTGTCATCTTACTGTGCTCGTAAAAACAAAAAGTCAGTATTTGAGAAAAAATAAATTAAATTGGCTTACAAAAGTAACCAAAATTTCAGCAAAAAAATTGAAAAGTGGCTTTAGACCATATTGATTTGTTTGATGTTAGAATTTTTTAATTAATTTCCTTTTGTGAAACGGCATATATGTTTTAAAATGTTGTTTGTGAATGTGAACGATGAAGTGTCAAACATGTTACAAGTGTGTTGCGTGGTTATTACTCATCGATTCACAGACTTGAGTCCAGTAGTCCAGGGCCCAGTTTCATGGCGCGTACTTACGACGTCGTAGCAGGCGATAACCCATCGAAAGCCTAAAACGTTGTAAAGTTACGCTAGTTGGCGGCCACTCTCAACATAATTATTTTAATGTTTACACTGGATATCCTTTGCTTTCATCATAATTTTTTCCCATCAAATCTTTGCTCCCTCTCTTTTTTACAACAACAACGTTGTTGAACAGCAAATACGGGATTCCCCACGTGTTTAACTAGATCAGTTCTACTACGATTTATCTTATGAAATGTTGATGATATCATGAAACGACAGTAGCTTCGTGTACCGTTGTTATTTCGACAATAGATACATAATTAGCATATAAGCCACCACTAATATGAAAATCGTGGCATGGTGTCACGGTTAATTGATTGAAAATGTTCATCGGTAGTCAATAGATATATAATTCATGACTGACAAATAACTGCCTAACTGCGGCGAGCAAGAGAATGAAGAGGAAGACTGATTTGGGAAGAATGTGGAAGAATGCAAACAGCTCCAGTAAATGAGAAACGTGTTTTCACTGATGGACAGTGGTGAGGAGGACTTAGACAGTACAGCTGTGAGATGCATGGAATGCAGGCATGATAGGCAAACAAACAACATATTTCAACATCAGTTTTACAGACGAACAGGAAATATTATCTGGCTGCCACTGCAGATGAATTGAAGTTGAAAGAAAGATTATAAATTGGAACGCAATTATGTTTCCGATAGAAATTGTGCAGCAATTCCATTCACTGCACATTAAAACTGTATGTACTATGTATACAGTGCCAGCCATTTTATTTGTATTTTTGAGGTAGTTGGAGCTAATCCTTTCCTATTTGTTACGGATTGTTGGATCTATTTATTTACAAATCCCAGAAGTCAAGATTTGCATGAAGGTGTCACAGCCAATAAAATTAATGGTTTTCCAAAAAAGATATTTTCCCAACTTTATTGTCTGCAAACTAATAATTTCTCCAAAATAGAACATTGTGCAAGGTAGTATTCTACAGTTCTGTGACCTGTATACCCAAGGATGTTATTATCAATATAGTTGTGCAATGTTTCTATGATTGTTGAAGTGCAATTTCACAAAGCATGTTGTATTGAAATATAAATACATTTCAGTCCTGTCTAAATGTTTGCTTACCAAAATATGTTGTAACAGTAGCAATATGTTGACTCAACATGAAATTCTCTGAATCCAAACTATGATTGTAACAATAATAAAAGGTAAGTTCATATTTTATACAGTATAATAATAATTATCACAATATGCAGATCAAATCGCTTTTCATTTCACCCCATGATAGACTGGATATTGGCCAAAACTTAAATATGGATAAAAATTGAAAAGTGAAAACCAAAGCCCAGAATTTGTATTACAATTGATTAACAAAGTAGAATGGTTTTGGAAACCTAAAATTATTTTCCAAAGGTTGATCCCCCAAAGTTGGCCCCTGGTAGCCTAAATTCCATTTAACAAATTGGGTTAGAAGTCCCAAAATATGATGTGTTGTCCCCTGAAAAAGGGGGCATGGGGGTGAGGCTTTGGTAGGACAGGGGACACATTGGATGTAAACCCCCAACCGGTGACTTTTAAGTGCCAAATGACATCGACACAGGCTTCCAGACCAAAAGTGAAGTCGGTTAGATAACACTTGTGCTAAAGTGAGATATGATATTGTCACCCAGTCGAACAGCAGCCTGTTTAATGCTGTATAGTCACCTACAGGTTGATGCATGCTCAGATCGTAGTTAATCCATTGTACAAGTCTCACGAGAAGGATGTTGAATAAATATTTCACATGGCATGTACAGTGTAAAGACTATGAACACGTCTAGTCAAATGTTATTTCATGATATGTAACATTTAGTCAGTGTCGTGTACTTTTGAACAAGGCTTGTCCTAGTTTTTGGTCTAAAAGCCTTTTAAACCTTTAAAAATTTTTTTCCAATATGGGCCCCAAATTTGGTTCCGAAATTTCGGGACTTTTGGGATTGTCATAATGATCTTAATTTTGCCGTTTTCTTAAAATTTTTAAAAACATAGTTTTGATGATCTGATCGGTTTAAACATATTTCATTCAACATTGATGAAGACACGTATCACATGTCAGTATATGTAGCATTATGTAGTCAGGTGTACACTGTATTTGTAAGGAGTGATTTTCTATCTGGTGCTTTTTGTTTACTGGTTTGTACCATGTCTGTATTTCTTGTAATTTATAAGACGATATTTATGCATTGTTCCTTTTATTATTAAAGCATATTAAATATGCTGACATCTGTAAAGTTGCGTACATAATATAAACATGAATACATAATGTGTACAGCGTGTCATTTGTACATATATAACTGTGTTGTCTATCCATTGTGGTTTGAATAAGAACAAATTATTTACTTTATTCCAATACATAATGTGTACAGCGTGTCATTTGTACATATATAACTGTGTCGTCTATCCTTTGCAAAGGAAATAAACTGGAACATCAAAACGAATTACGAATACCAAGGTATTAAGGGGACGCTTAATTTTAATGCACTGCCAGAAGGTTACCTACCACTCTACCGTGCTCGTTTTGTAATATTCATAACGTCTCATTTATTTAAAACTATCCATACCAAAATGTTATGGTTCAGGTTAGTGACACAATATTTTGATGTTATAAAAATCCACAATTTAGCAGTTATGCAAATAAGCCAGGTTTTCATCAGACGCATATCGTTGTTGGCTGTAAAGATCAGGCCATGCAATTAATGTTCGCGTTGAATATGATTAAATGATTACGATAAACTTTTAAAATTTTAAAAAGCCCAAAAGCTTTTTAAAAACCCTTTTTTTAAAAAAATTGTTGGCCTCTTTTTTGGACAAAACCCTGAAAAAATTTTTGGAATAAAATGTTCCGGAAACAAAATTTTTAATTTTTTTAAAAAAAAGTTTATTTAAAAACCCCCCAAAAACCTTATTTAAAAAATTTACCCCTTAAATTCACGGAATTACTGCGCACCATACGGCAGCAATACGCGAGGGAGCAAAAGTGCAACATTTGTCACGACTCCGCATAGTTGACACGACAGTTACACATTCTTCACCGTCGTGTCGTGGTCGTACATACAACCTGTCGCCTCGGGCGTCCCCGGGCCCGGGCGGGAAACCCCCCTTTTAAAAAGGGTGGAAAAAACCTTCCCCCCTGGGGGCCCCATATTTCACTGCACCCACACTCGGCTGATTACCCCCACCCACTTTCCAAATCAAGAAGCACTCGTTTAACCAAAATGGACAGGTAGCATAAGTTAGGTCATGTTCTTGAAGAAAATATCAAAGCGATTCTTGCACACTGTTCGCGGGAAAAAAGCAGGAATGGTTTTTTTCGTGTGACGCCTGGCATTGCTGCTTTTGGTTTTTCCCACGTCTGCGTTGGCACATGTATGGTTGGAATATAGTAGGGACTATAAAAACACGTGTTCCGGGGAAAGTAGTGTTATTTGAGATCGCAGTAATAACATATTCAGTGTGAGAAAGCTATATGCTATGAATAGTCGATATAATATTCAGCTTTTAGGGAATACTTGGAGGTGAATTGAATGGTCAGTACGTGTTCACGGCTGTTTCAGTAGCCGTTGCACGTATAGTGAGTGCTAGAGATTCGTTTAACGGAAGACGCGTGCCGATGCTCAATTCACACGTCAGAACCG
>JAODUO010004348.1:0-10447 GCA_025642075.2 Ridgeia piscesae | reverse complement strand
AACTGCTGATGACACAGACTGACTGTTGAGTCAACTCACCCTCTGGTAGAGTTGCTTGATCTCATCAAAATAGGTTGTCATGTTATCTCTCTTGTCGAGATGAATCTCTTTAGTCATCAGTCCATCTTTCTCAGCCTGTAACAAAATCACAATGACTTCAGCAAGTCACTTGACTTTCAGCGGTAATAACAGACTTGCTTCTGCTTGTCACAATATCTAGTCTAACTGTTCTGTGGTTAACTAATGATGAAACATATAAATATAACACACAATGATTTGAAAAGGTTTCACGTGTTCAGGTGTGATACAAGAAATACACAACGTTATGACTTTCTAGAGTATAGACAAGTTCTTATACAATGCAGTATCCTGTTCTATCCCACGACTGCTTTAAATTTTCCCCTGGCAGACCCGTTGAATCAAACAAATCTCAACTTATCTGGGAAATATTCAGCCAGACTGTAATTAATGCACACAGATTTGTCATGCACAAATATCCACCACTGCCTATGGCCAAGTACTCTTCCATATGGCCATGTGAACTGGAGCAACACAAAGTGGATGAAATTGCCCAAGGCTGATAAGGGCAGCACAGGATTTGAACCAAGTTCTCTCAATTGTTAATCCAATCAATGCTTTAGTCATAATGCACCTATTTTGGTGACAACAATGTTAATTGTTTGGGAGTTGCCACTCCTAATACCTACAATGTCTATCTTGAGATACTGGTCGTCCTGCAGCTCTTGAATGGGTTTGTTCTTCAAGTACTTGAATGTGTAACACTGATGTGCCTCGTCAATTTCCTACAACCAACACACACACACACTGATTCATGTTCAATAAAGTAATGTTTACACTACACTGCACGACAATGACGCATGTATAATATATAAAAATAAAGGTAATAAAATGGCAAGACTCAAACCACAAATAGCTTAATATACCATTGTGTGTCACCAAAGTTCGAACAAGAATCAGATCTTAAAGAAATTACTGGTAATATCACTGACAGAAGATAAACACAGCGGGACCATCTCAGACACTATAATATTATAAACATTTCCGTCTGATACTAAACACAGTCAGAATCCTTAACCACCTGCAAAAAGCAATGCATTACTGTTCGTTTAAAGAGTGGAAGATTAATCCAGGAAAGCTTTGTATCTGAGATGCAAACCAACCAGAAGGTAAACATTCACACACCCAAAGCACGCACAGATTTAATTTTCTGCAAGCACGAACACAGTCAAAATTAGTGATGAAAAAAGGCGAAATGAAGTATGTATATTTATTATACATTTTTTAAAGAAAGACAAAAGTGGGCTCCTCTCCTCAAGCCAGCCTGTGACTGAGCCACATACTAGTTCCCCTGTACCTAAGGTTGACAGAGCCCACATTTTGACATACAGTCGCGCCTCGTTATAACGCGGTAGTTGGGGTCCACGAAATAACCGCTTTGTAAACGAGGGCTTTTAGATTATGTTCCCCCAGGGGGGCCACCACCCCCAAAAAAAACCCCAAAAGAAAAAGAAAAAATTTGTTTAAGGGTTTTATTTTCAACTCTTGAAAACAAAAGTTTTAAAAAAATAATTTGTCAATTTTGTGAAAAAACTGGGAAGGGGGTTTTTTAAAATAAATTGGGAAAACCCCCCTTTGGGGGTTTAAAAGAAAAGGGGAAAAAAACCCTTGCTGCAGTAAAGAAAATGAATTAATTTGCCAATGGTTTATATTTAAAATTTCGTACTGTTTTTTTTCATCTTTTAACAATCCCAAAAAAAATTTTGATCCACATTTAGGCCATTTTTGCCGGGGGTTTGGGCTACGCCAACGCTTTTGAAATTCTATTTTGGAAAGTAAATGTTTTTTGTAAGTATGAAAAAATTAAAAAATTTAGGATTTAACCCAAATTAAGCTTTTTCCCATTTCGGGGGCCTGTTGGGGGGCCCAGTGGGGCCCCTTCCCAAGCCAACGTCAAAAAAAACCATTGTACGGGAAAACCGGTTTGTAAAATTTATTTTTTTAAAGTTAAAAATCAAAAAAGGTTTTTAACTTTAAAAAAAAAAACCCCCCGCGCGTTCAATCGGTTTCGTTGGTTGGCGGGGGCCCCCGGGCAGGCCCCGGGGGGGAAAAAAAAAGCAAATTTTATTTGGTTAAATTTTTAAATATAATTTTTTAAAACCCCTTACAAAAAACATACTTATAAAATAAGTGACGTTAACCTTACAGCTATTGTTTGGCGAGGCCCATTTCCTCCGGGGTGGCAGAATTAAACGGGAAAAGTCCCGACCGGAACACAAATTCAGCGTTATAGCGAGTCGTGTTATAGCAGGCGGACTGTTTATAGAACTAACCCCGTATTGCTGTAGCTTTATAAAACATGGCATTAATACTTTAAAATTAACAGTTACTTTATCCCTGCAGAAGTACTAACCAAGTCACATCCTTCATAAATTTCTAACTTTAAATCCACACTAACCAGATATTACTTTGCTATAAAGATTTAGCCTACACTAAAGTGGGCCATTACACCACTGGTCACTGGCCCACAGGGACCCCACCAATACATTGTTCTTTAAAAGACTGGTAAGATTAATCCAGAAAGCTTTGGCGCCACACATTTGATTACAATTAATACATAATTTTTTCTTACCTTCACCTTTCTTTGGTTGAAACGCGGCTGGGCGCTCAAAAGATTTGTCCGGCATTCTAGATCGCTCTTCGGAATTTTGACCCGAACACTGTAAGAATGATTTATTGCAGGTCACCATTTACATGGGAATTTAATAAATTTGTTAGTCAATTCCCGCCTTGTTTATTAATTCCAACAATGTTAGAATTTCTCAAAATTGTTCTTATTACTTGAAATAAAAAAACATTTCACGTTGTAGCCCTATTATTAAAATTTTAGTGCCATATCCATGCTGTTCTTTCTATTACAATTTTAATAAATTGTTTACATTTTAGTTAATATTTACCATCAGTTTCTACCTCCACAAAAATACTCCAGAAAAATTTCCCTTCAAATCAAAATAAATCAACACAATTCTAAAAAAAGTTTAAAAACCCCGAGTGATACGTACTTAGATATGAACTGCCCTGCGAGGTCAGGTGGTTCAGCAGTCTCCTGCTCCACGTCTGTCTCTGATAGTTGTCTCGCATGTTCTCTCCAAACTGCTCCGGAGTAAGGCCAAACTTGTTGGCAACGTCAGCTGTCAGAGAACACAGACAATGCTTACAAAACAAGCTCCGTAACGTGTTCTGCTACACAGTATCCCTTGATGATTAGTCTCCTCATGACATATGTCTTAATTTAACATTTTAATTAAAAAGGAGTTTCTAGGTTTTTATTTATCATACAATTTAATGTTTTAGGTTTATATTTATCATACAATTTAGTGTTTGTAGGTTTTTATTTATCATAAAATTTTAAAAGTGTTTGTAGGTTTTTATTTATCATACAATTTAGTTTTTTTTTTTTCAAAAAAGGTTTTTTTTATTTATCATACAATTTAGTGTTCGTAGGCTTTTATTTATCATACAATATAATGTTGTTAAGACTATAGACAGTACTTATGATGAAGATGCACCGTAAGTCCAACTTGTGCTTAGTGGCTTTAAAACGCCCATAATAACATTATGAGTTAGAAAGATACCATGGGATCATGCTGAAATGGTAAATAATAGATCCAGTTTAAAAAGGTCTTATTATAGACAATGGCACCAACAGAGAAACAACAGAAGGTGCAGGTTTGTGAAACCAGTTGGATAAGAAGAATTGTGGGAGTGAAGAGAGCAGATAAGAGAAGAATGAATGAACTGAGAGTGGAGGTTGGAGTGAAGGAAAGTTTTAAGAAGAAACTGGTGAGGATTAGGTTGAAATGGGCCAGTAGGGGGGGGAAGGGAAAAAAAAAAAAACTGAGAATGTGCTGGGAGGACTGTGTTAGAGAGATCTGGCGAGACTGGGAGGAGAATTGAGAACAACAGCAATAGACAGAAAGAGTTAGAGACTGTTGATAGAGACTGTTGATAGAGACTGTTGATAGAGACATAGTGAGAGAAAAGTGAGGGAAGAAAAGATTAAGAAAAAACGATGGTAACTATGGCCATGAGAAAAAGTTGATGCATTTTATTTTCCCCAGAAGTTGTCGACCCCTCCCTGAAACATTAGTTTCTCTGTGAGAGGTATATAGGTAGAGCCCCCTGCGTGTCCCCCAGTTCCTCTGGAATGCGTCCCTGCCACACAGATCTCCGTGAGACTTGCATGATCTTGCTAAAACAGATGTCTCCGTGGACAGTGTGCACAACAGTCCCCCTTTTGCATTGTGCTTAGTAGTACCCCTTTTCCTGCACACAGATGTCCGTGAGACGGAATGTTCTAGACGCATCTACCCCGCCCGCCGATGTCCGAGAAGTGACGACTCTGTCCCGGACAGAACCTGTGAGAGTGGTAGCACCTCCCCTGGACCACTGTCCTGTGATAGATCATCAGCCTTTTGATAAACTTTTGGGTGGACTCGTCCCCCCTTGCAAAATTTATCTGGAGCCAGAGCCGTTCACAGACTGGTCTCCCTGGCCTTCAGTCAATTGCTGCCTACAATCTCCTCTTCGAATTGACTTCAGTACTTCGCCTGGACAGACCCTGTGAGACTTGGAAAAGCTCCAGTTCCCCTGCAGACTTAGAGTGGTTTTTGTGAAGATAAATTCTCAGCGTCACCAGGTAATTATGTGACGTTAGTCGGCCCACCCATTGCCAGATTTCGGGCCTGCACACATAACTCTGTGAGAGGGGTGGACGCACCTCAGGCCCCGTTTGGCACAGACTTCGGCTGGGAGACGATTCAGTAACCCATTTAGGGGCAGCCCCTTGAGACGATATTGCCCGGAGATGTGAGAACTTGCAGAATTGCTCAGCCTGCCTGCCACTGTCTCCAAAAGGCATCTGGAGAGGTACTTTCTCTTCGTGAACATCTGGTGCACACAGCATACTTCCCTGTGAGACTGGTAGTACTAACGTCTCCAGGGGACATCGTGGAGGCGGGACTGGTACGACTACTTACTCTCAAAGGGAAACGTGTGAAACCTGGTAGTCACACCTACAGGGGAAACCTTGTCAGGGGATGGTACGTATACTTAGTCTCACAGGGACATCTGTGTGCAGAGGAACTGGGTACGTACTACTAGTCCACAGGACATTCTGTGGCAGGGGATGTCTACTAGTCTCAGGGAATCGTGGCACGGACTAGATATTATCTCACGGGGACATTGTGTCAGGCACGGGTACTCATTAGTCTCACAGGGACATCTGTGGGCCGGGCGGGCGGGGTACACTACTGTCCACACACTGTGGACGGGATGGGTACGTACATTACGTCTCACAGGGGACATCTGTGTGCAAGGCGGGACGGGGGTACTTTTACTAACTTATGTTCACAACATTGTGTCCACGGGACTGGGTACGTCTACTTAACGTCTCAAAAGACATCTGTGTGCAGGCGGGACTGGGACGTACTTTAGTCTCAAGGGGACACGGTGCAGGGCGGGGACTATCACCTCACGGGGGACATCGGGGCGGGACTGGGCGCATTTAAAGTCTGGGGGGAACCCCCTTTAAAGGCGGGACAATTTTCTCAAGGGGACTTTGGAGGGGGATTTCTACAATTTGTCCCAAGGGGCATTGAGGGGAGGGGAAAAATTAAGACGGGGAACCCTGGCATTAAAACCTTTGTCTATGCTCATTACACCCAGTTCAAGATTTTCCCCTCAGGGATTTTTGCAACAAATCTGTGCATATAAACGGTGTTCCCTAAGTGGATTGTTTGTCAACGGGCTCCAGGGAAATTAAAGCAGGGGATACGGTACTGCATTAAAAAATTTCAATGAAGTTGGGGTTGGATTTCGTACCCCACGTCACAGGAACATCTTTCAAAATTGGGTTATATTTAGTTTCACAGGGTTAACGGGCTGACTTTTGGGTACGAAAAACGTCTAACCGTGGGGCGGGAGGGGGAAAGTATTTGTTACAGGGGAAGGGGTGGGGCAAAGGGTTCATACGGGAGTTAACAGGGACACTTGGAGGGGACGGGAACTCTACAAGGTTTCCACAGGGCATCTGGGGGCCGGGCGGGGGGGAAAAGCTACTTCGCCACGGGGAACCTTTTCGGGGGGACGGTAGTCATTAGTCTCACAGGGACTCTTGCCCGGGGGGACTGGGAACGTCTTTATTTTTAAGGGAATCTGTGTGCGGGCAAAGGGGCCGCACACTCACAGGGGCCTTGGGTGTCAGGCAATTCCTATTCCTTCTTCTACAGGGAAATTTGTTTAAATTTTTTTAGTTTTATTAAGCCCAAGGGAACCCTTTTTGGGGGGAAATGGGTACTTAAAATTGTTTTTAAGGGATTTTTTTAGGCGGGACGGGTCGCTCTTACTTACGGGGAAGGGCCCGGGGGAGGGGGACGACATTAAATCTCCCAGGGGAACTGTGTGCACGGGCCTGGGAAATTACTATTTAAATTTCCCGGGGCCATTGAAAGGCAAATTTTTTGTACTATTATTCTAAAAAAACCCCCGTGTCAGGCGGGATGGGAATATACTATGTTTTAAACGGGAATTGGGTCCAGGGGGGAAAGGGGAACGCCCTTTAGTCACAGGGGAATTTTCCGGCCGGGACGGACGCACACGCTCACAGGGCACCGGGAAAGGCGGGGTTCGACCTTATGTTCAGGGAATTTTGCAGGGGATTTAACGTAAATTACCTAAAATCCATAAATGCATAACTGGTTTCTGGCAAGTTCCATGTTTTTTAATTTCCCCACTTTCTCTCTATGCATCGTTCTTAAGTTTTCAACAGCTTAACCTTCGCAGTTTTCTCAATTCTCCCCAGTTGCAGTTTTACATTCCAGACTTCTATCCCTCACCTCATTACTCTCCTTTTCGATTCTGAGTTGTCATTTCCCTCTTTCCTGACTGCCCATTTCACCAACCTACCGTTTTCAAAACCCTTATAAATCCATCTCAGCTTTCATTCTTTCTTATTGCTCCTTACCCAAAATTTTTCCTTCCAATGGTTCACAACCTGAACCTCTGTTTTTTGTTTGCCATTGTCTAATGCCAAACGGATCTTATTACCATTTACAGACCATTACCAACTCATAAGTTATTATCTTTAAAGCATCAAAATTGGACTTACTCATCTAAAAGTATCATGTTACAACTTATATTGTATGAAAATAAAAGCCTACGAACCCAATTGTAGATTAAAATTGCCTAATGTTTTAAATAAAAACCACAAAAAAAATTTTTGAAAAAAAACCTAAAACACAAAAAAAATTTATGAAAAAAAAACCCTACAAACCCTAAAGGTTAAAAATTTTTCCAAAACTTAAATAAATGTAATAAAACCAAAAAACTTTTTTTAAAAAAATTTTAAATTGGAATTGCTTAAAACTAATCAAAGGGTTTTGTACCCTTTTTCGGAGTTTTTTGTAACAGTCTTTTCTCGCCGTCCCAAAAAACAAGTTTGGCCAATCCGGGATTTGGGAAACACGAGACCTTCGGACAAACTAGCAAACTGCTGCCCCAAAAATAAAACATTAATATTAAACCCAATATTTAAAAGGGTTTCACTTGTTTTTTAAAAAGAAATGTTTGACTTTCTAGAGTTTGAAGGGGTTTCGCAGTATTTTAATAGCGTCAAACTTTTTAAACCCATTGTTAAACAAATTTATTTTTGGGGGAAAAAACACCCAGGACGGGTAATTAATTTTTAAATTTTTACAGGCAACACTGAAGGGATTTTTTTCAATTAAAAATTGAGAACAAAGTGGAAAAAAACCCAAGGCGATAAACAAATTTAAAATTCTTAAATTGTTAATCCAATAAATTTTTTAGTCAAATTCCCATTGGGACCCTGAAGGGGGGCCACTTAATACCACAAGCCCCTTGAGAAAGGGCTTGGAAAATCTTAAGGGTTTTTTCTTCAAACGAAGGAAATGATGGGTAACCAAAAAAAAAAACCTGTTTATGTTCAATTTTGGGAAATTATTTAAAGAAACAATGAGGTTTAAAATTTTTAAAATAAGGGAAGGGCCCCAAACTTCATTAGCTAAATCATTTTTTGAATTCATTGGATTTAAAAAAATTTAGGGAAAATGACGGTTAAACCGCGGGTTTTAAAGAACTTATATTTAAAATTTCCGTTGTTATAACCTCAGAACCCTTCCCCCTGCAAAACAATCCCACTGTCTTAAAGGGGGGGGTTTTAACCAGAAGCTTTACGGTGCAAACCCCAAATCCCCCAAAAGCCGCACAATTAATTTCTGCAAGCGAACAAGTCAAATTATTGTTAAAAACCCCAATGGTTGTATATTTATTAAACATTTTTAAAAAAGAAAAAATGGGTCTTTCAGGTGTGCTGGCCCTCTGTTCCCTCCCATGGTGACCGCATGAACGCTTTAAACTGTTTTTGGGTAACCACCCAAAGAACTAAAAACATGTCCCTTCTTTTTTGCTTAATTAACTTTGCCCAAGTAAATTTAAAACCCTGTTTCCATAAAATGCTTTGTTCCTGAGTTGTTGAGGCCCCTTATTTTCCCGAAGGGGCCCTTGGGCTTGAAGGCAAAATGGCTTAAAGTCAATGCACTATTTATTTTTTTCTTAACCAACGAAGAAAAATTACTGTGTCAAATATACTATTAACAATTGAACCCTGCAATTCACCTAATCATAAAAAAAATTAAATTCGATCAAATTTGGATTATTAAAGATAAATTCACAGTGAGTTAAAATAGCAAAATTTTTGAAAATTGGATGTATTTCTTTTGCGTTATGTAGGTTAAGGATTTTAACACTTATGTTTTCGCCTATTGAAATTTTCCCAACAGGCGCGTGGTTTTTCATGACAGCCCGCGCCCGTAACTTCGGAAAAATTTTTTAGTTAAATTCTTTAAGATTTTTTTTAAAATAATTAATGCAAACAAGTTTTGGGGTTTCTTTGCGGGGGATGTTCCCAAAATAACTATTACAAGTCGTTTAAAAGCGTTCTTGTCGGACCCAGGGCTTAACACCGGACTAGAAAAGGGGTTTTTTAAATTTAAGGGAAAAATTTTTTCTAGTACACCGGGTTAGAGAGGAACTTTTTTTTTAAAATGTAATATCTCCATTCCCTTTTTTTCCCAATTTTGGGTTTCCCTGAGAAATAATCTTTGGTTGGGTTAATTTTTCCCTTTTGTTGTGCATATAAAACTGCTTTATTAACTTAAAAATTTTTTAAACCCCCGCAGACAGTATCCATCCATTTCATAAATACTACTTTAACCCAACAAAATGTTATTAATATAAGTTTAGTCCCGGGGGGGTTTAAACCCCGGGTCATGAACCCAAATTTTTTAAACCCCTTTTCCTTGTTTCTTTAAAAATTTGGTGAAACCAAGGAAATTCCCCCAAATTTGTTTTTTAAATCTTAATTTTTTCCCTTTTATTTTTTTGGTGCGCAGGTGCATGGGGTGTAAAATTTTTAACATTGTCATGGGGTGTGTGGTTTGTTTGCGACCATTAGGCCCCTTCAAGTCTTGGAACCCCAAAGACTGTGAAAAAAGAGTACCCAAATGCCCCATTTTAGGTTTTTAATCAATAAACATTCTTGTTTTTAACCAAAAGGGTTGAATTTTCAAAAGTCTTATTATTAAAATAAAAAATTTTCCCCTGTGTGCCTATTAGGGGAAAAAATTTTACTCCATTTGTGTTTTTCCATTACAAAAATAAATTGGAAACAGTGGTTAATATTTCCAGCAAATTCTGGGCCTTAATTTAAAATCGGGCCGAAAATTTCCCAATTAAGTTAAAAATTAAAGTCACAAATTTAAAAAAAAGGGGGAAAACCCCCAGGATACGATTGAAAAGAACTGCCCTAAAAGGTCAGGGTTTTGTTTTCCCCTTGTCCCCCTAACCTGAAATTTTCCCCAAATTTTTTTAAATTGTTTAACCAAATTGTTAACCAGCGTAAAAACACAGAAATTGTTACAAAAAAGCCGTCGTTTCCCGCTAAAGTATCCCTTGTGAAGTCTTATGATATGCTTAATTAAATTTAATTAAAAAGGATTTCAAAGGAAAACATACAATTTAATTTTATGGTTAATTACAACTTTAGGTTTGGGGTTTTTAAATCATCTTTATGGTTTGAAAGGTTTTTTTAAACAATTTATGTTTGTATTTTTTAAATATAAAATTTAGTTTCATAGGTTTTCTCAATTTGTGGAAGGCTTTTTTTAATAATTAATGTTTTGTATAGCAGTTTTAAAAATGCCCGAATCCAACTTGGGTTAGGGGTTTTTAAACCCCCCAAAATTTCCTTATGAGAAGAAAGATACCTTTGGATATTAATTAAATAATAGATCCTTTTAAAAATTTTATTTTGGGGCCCCAAAAGGGAAAAGGGGTTTGGGGTTTTTGT
>JAODUO010004347.1:0-10394 GCA_025642075.2 Ridgeia piscesae | reverse complement strand
AGGTACAACTATCACGCACCTGAAGTGTGGATATCTCCCCAAGCCCCAGCGTGTGGGTAGGTAGTGTTGGGGCCATCTCTGTGGCGGGGCTGTGTGGACTTCTTGGGCTGAAAACCCAAAACAACACATTCACAATCGTCGCACATGCTCGATATCCAACATGACCTACATTATGTTCGACCCAGATTCCGTTCTAAAAATACCCAAAACCAGTTGAGTTTTGTATCGATTTATCGTGTGTTGTGATAACTGGTTGTCAATACAGATAGCATGTTGACACATGTGAACTGATCTTGCAGATGATAGATAAGTGAAGTTGTCTCTGAATATTGTTGCTATTTCATATTCCATATGTAAAACGAAACAAAATCAAATAATTTTTTTTTAATTTTTTTTATTACGTGACAAAGAACTGACAACATTGGTGACCTGTTAGGAGGAATGCATTGTTATCATGTCATATTTGCTTTACGCACACATCAACGACTATTGGATACTCGAACAATTCAATATCATCACTAATGCCAGGCACACACCGCTGTCTGTTTTTATAAACCAAAATATTTTCACAATTACAATCAGTGGTCCAAATAGTGGTAGTCCGGTAGTCCGGTAGTCCTCGGACTACTAGAAACTTGGTCGGACTACCGAAGACAATGACAGCAGTAGTTCGAGGGACTACCACAAAAGTCTGGAAAATAATTCATGTTATTTTGCTTAAATCTTTAATCATATGACTACCACATATATCTGAGGACTACCAGATTTCTCAACAAAGTAGTCCTGGTGATTACCAGAAATTTTGGAGTTATTTTTATCCCTGACAATGATTTTAGGTGCACCACTAAGTACGATCCAAATTTCTAGAACAGCTCTCTCTCTCTCTCTCTCTCTCTCTCTCTCTCTCTCTCTCTCTCTCTCTCTCTCTCTCTCTCTCTCTCTCTCTCTTGTGAATTTGGTTTGTATGCATCAAGAATGCTCCTCATGCTACACTGTGATTACCAGGAACCAGCATGAATTACTCAACATTTATAGCTGTGATTCATGTTTGGAAACAGGTCAACAACTGCTACACTGGTCAAATCAACACCAATCACAGAGTCCTAACCTCATGCAGTCGCCTGCCAAAACATCTGTTTCCCGTACTTTTATTTATTGAGTCTCGCCAAAGGAAGGCACACATGCTGCTGGCCTATACATAGCTTCCTATACTTGGACTTTTAACGTGGCTTCCATGTAGTAATCCTATCCCCCCAGGTGCACCCACCCCTGCTGAAAAAATGTGGCATCCATCAGTCAGTCATAAGGGGTCAGATTTACATCACCTCCCTGGGTTCCCAGAATTCCCTGTTTCCTAGAAACCCACTGGGTAGACAAAGACAGTTTAACAGCTGCGTGGAGGGTGGATGATATTTATTGCTGAAGGTTCCCAGAAGTAGGGTCAGAATACTTGAACCCTAGTACTAGAAAATGCAGATGGTTAACAGTGTGAACACGGTTGAAGTGAACACGGTTGAAGTGAACATGGTTGAAGTGAACATGGTTGAAGTGAACACGGCTGAAGTGAACACGGCTGAAGTGAACACGGCTGAAGTGAACATGGCTGAAGTGAACACAACTGAAGTGAACACAGCTGACGTTTAACAGTGGGTATGGAAAATGCCACGTTTTGTCAAATGTGTCCCATTTTTTAGACTTTAGAAGTAGTTAACAGGGCATGCAGTGTGCATTTATTTTTCAACTCATTTATTCCCAATTACACAAAGTGAACTATATGACTGCCTTGTGTGACATGAAATAGACTGCTCAGTCATTCATTCCCGTATGGGTATCTTGCGACTTTCTGGCAATCTAGATACGGGCACGCCAACAAAGATATCTCATGATTTCTTGGCAACTGAAATACGTTCCAAATGAGACATCTGCAGAAAAATCGATACTGACAGAGAGTGGATGGTGACACTAGGATTGATCCAACGAATAAAAAGTCAATATTGACCAGGAAAACGGAGGGTTGATCTCAACAGTTCAGCTGTGGGGTCAGGGAGGAAATGGAACAGATTATTGAGAAGAAAATAACTGGTGTTATTTTTGAAGTTGTCTCCAAGTAAACTGGCATCAGTGATTGGAGGGGAAAATAAATTTTTACGTTTAAATAATTGTGTTGAATATGGTAGAAGATATCATGGATGTGTCCTGTGTTCTAGGGCTGTGTGTAGTTGGAGACATACATTAGGTTCTATCCCCAAAATGGACTTTGATTGTTGTGATTCTACAACAATGATGTATTTTAATAATGATGGATTACAGAGCAGAATTTGTCTTCATAACATAGATCACATATACTGCTGAGTGTTTGACTGAGTTGGAAAGGATTTATAATAAGTAAACAACATTTTGGGCTAAAAAAAATTTGTGTTTGTGTGTGCGTGTGTGCGTGTGTGCTGTGTGTGTGTGTGTGTGCGTGTGTGCGTCGTGCGTGCGTGCGTGGGGTTTTTATGAGTGTGTATGTGTGTGTGTTAGTATGTTTCTGTATTGGTACAAGTGTGTGTATATGAGGAGTTTGTATGTGTTTGTGTATGAATATGTTTATATATGTGTGCATGCATGCGCGTGTGCGTGCGTGTGAGTGTATGAGTGACAACACAGGGGGTCACATCCTCACCTTCCCCGACTTGAGGGATTGCTGCCGACGTGGGAGGAAAGCTGACTTCCTCCCCGAGATGAGGTTCGGGAGGATGACTCCCTCTGCGCCTCCAAGAGCAGCTTCTCCATCTGGGTGTTGGAGACAGAGATGGGTTTGAAGACCCCAGGACTGTCGGCCGGGAGCCCTCGGTTTTGTTGGAAGTGAAGCTCCACCCAGGAGTCTAAACACACAGAAATGGTACAAAATCAACATCTGTAGATCACATTAATGTGTGCGATTTGGCTACAAAGTTGTGTTTGTTCAAATGTCACAGATTTCTCATAAATAATAATTATTTTCCTATAATTATGTGGTGATGGGAAGACAGCACATAATTTGTCATCTGACCATCATGCAACGCTTGCTTACTTTTTAAAGGCTGTTTTGTGTATGTATATATTATATAGTACTCTTACGTGGTTGCAAAATAAATAAAATCTTCATTTGAAATGTATAAATATAAATATCATGGATAGTAAGTATTCTGTTCGTTGGCACAGTCAATAGACTTACACTAGTTCTACCGAATCTTAATCAAATATGTAATGTTAACATTTCAGTAATAGAGATTACTTTGGCCCACTTTCCTTACAGAGAAAAACATCCTGGACGATACCTTTATCACGACAATTTGCTCTTTCCAAGAATCTGCTTACTGTGGTTTAAAATTCTTTTTAATTTTTTAAATCATCCTTTTAAAAATCTAAAATTCTTCTGGATGTAAAAGTCCGATTTAAATTTGGGAGGAAAAAGGGTGGGGGCGTTTGGGAAAACCACCACCCAACTGAAAATGTAAGAGGTGTCACCCCAACAGATATATTCATTAGACAATCCAATCACAAAAAAAACCCCCGGGTTTAAACAAACCAAAAGGGGAAAAAATAAAAAAAATTTTTTCCCCAAAAATTTGGAAATACAAATGTGTCAAGGAACGTTGAATCACGGTAATTAGAAGTTTTACTGTTAATTAAAAATTATCAACATTTTTTCATAAATTTACATTTAATAATTTTTATATAATAAATTATTTATATTTAAAAATTTAACAAAAATTATATATAAATTTAAAATTTAAAATTTTTTTTTAATTTTTAAAATTGAATTAAACCTTTTCGTTTAAACACATTTAGATAATTTATAACCCACAAATTTAAAAAGTAAATGCCCTGGGGGAAAAAGGGAAAGCCAAAAATTTTAAAAAATGATAAGGGGGGGGGTTAGAGCCAAAAATTTTAACCCCAACACAGCTGCCCCATGATATTTTTTTTTGGGGGTTGGAAAAAGTTATTTTGTTGAATGTTCTACCCCAAAAAATTATATTTTATTCTTGTTTTTTTTTATTGTGAGGTTATAATTTTTCCAAATAAATCCCACAAATAAAATTTTAAAAAATAAGTTACAAAAAAAAATCATAACCTTTATTTACAACCCAAAACAAGACTTTTTGGGTTTTAAACAAAAAAAACGTTTTGATTCTTATTGATGATAAAAATACCTTTCAAAAATTTAAACAAAAAAATGTCAATCAGGAAATCAATGCTTTTCCCGGAAAACCAATTGTCCCTGTTCCAAAACCCAAGCAAATTTTAAATAGTAAAGGAAATCAAGCTTTTACCCATTTAATTGCATTTTTATAAACCAAAAGCCACATTTCTGTACAGTTTTAAAACCGGGTAAAAATACCAATCTAATTTTTGATTTTAGCCCGGGGCCCAACTAACAAATCACTTATCGGAATTTGGCCTTTAAATTTTCTCCCAAACCCCCGGGTTCCACAACTCTTCCCCTTTCCTCCCAGCTGTTAAAAACCACACAAATTGGAACCGGTTTTTTATTTTATTTAATTTAAACACATCCCCCCACTCACCCACCAACCAAACCAACCCCCCACCCCCTCCCCACCCCCCCTCTTCATATCCCCCCCATCCCCATTTTTGGGCCCAAAGTTTAAGTAGGTTGATTTCCGGAACAGTATAAAGCTGTCCCTTTACTAATTAATAGGGACAATTTACCCAAGAGGTTCAGTTGAACTCCGGGCCCCCAAAATCCCGATCGTTAAATTTTGTAAAAACCATTTTAATATTTTAGTAATTTTTCAAAGTCCGAATCAGTATGAATATTAAATTTTTTATAAATAATCAACTGGAATTTTGATGTGGAAAGCAATTGTTAACACTGGGAATGTAACAAAAGGGCAGAACCCCTAAGTGGGTGGTTTGCATAAATTAGAAAGTGAATGAGGAGCAGATTACTAATGCAATGTCCTTCCCTTTCACCCCTGGCTTAAGAATTGAGAGAGCAATTCCATATAGGGGCAGAGACAAACCCACTTTAGCTTCACGTATAATAAATGGAGGTTGCTTGGTGAATTTGAGAATCACAATGAGACATCCATCCATTTGTAAGCTGACACAAAGACTGACAGACGGACGGACAGCCCTGACGTATGAGTGATGGGTAAATCACACAGGAGGGGGGGGGAAGTTTTGTTTGGGAAATACACAGATGGGATTGACCAATTAGCCAACAAACCCTTCTGTGTAGCCCCATCAGTAGTTGAAGGGTGACCAACAACAGATGGTATGCAATTGTAAGATGAGAGGGGGAGGGTAAAAGAATAGAAACCATTGTGAGGGTACATTCTTTGAGGTGGACACAGGGAACTGTCACATGTAGTGCCAATGTCAAGGCCACTGACCAGAAACAAAGTCATTTGATGGGCTAAACTTGCTTCAAGTTAAATTTTATGTTTACCTCTGGTTATTAGAAAATCTGGATATAGAAATCGCAAATATAAGTTTATTTAGGCATGATCCAAATTGTTATCTTAGGATCATGGCGAAATATATAGTCAGATTTCACGTTGTATTGTTTAAAGTTTACAGCCATGTAGTCAGAACCATTTCACAATTAAAGTAAATTCAAAAATATTTATGTAACTGAAAACAAATAGTGAAATACTAGGGGGTAGTTATAATAAATGTGGATCTGGTTATTCAGGTAACAGTTGCATAGATGTCCCTGGGGTGGCCCAAGTATAGAGTGTCTTCTGCACTCATAAATTATGTATTAGGTAGATCGAGTGATACAATCTAAATTGGCTACATCAACAACACATACCCTGTTACACACTAAACTGATCCAAACCAAGTAAGAATTAGCTCAAGTTCACATTAATAATGTCAGAGACATTTTCCATGTGGAGTACATTTTTAAAAGAACAAGACTAACTTGAGTGAAAATGTAACACATTTGACCACAGTTGACGCGACCTTCAGCATTGCACTTGTGTGGTAGGACTATCAGTGTACATGGAGGGGTATAAAAGGGTGAAGGACAATCAACCAAATGGTTCATTTTACTGGTTGGCCCGTTTTTAAAAAATTTTACTCCACATGGAAAATGTCTCTGACATTATTAATGTGAACTTGAGCTAATTCTTACTTGGTTTGGATCAGTTTAGTGTGTAACAGGGTATGTGTTGTTGATGTAGCCAATTTAGATTGTATCACTCGATCTACCTAATACATAATTTATGAGTGCAGAAGACACTCTATACTTGGGCCACCCCAGGGACATCTATGCAACTGTTACCTTGAAAATAAACCCCCGAAATTTTTTTTCCTTTTTTTTAATTTACTTTAATTGTGAAATGGTTCTGACTACATGGCTGTCTTTAAACAATACAACGTGAAATCTGACTATATATTTCGCCATGATCCTAAGATAACAATTTGGATCATGCCTAAATAAACTTATATTTGCGATTTCTATATCCAGATTTTCTAATAACCAGAGGTAAACATAAAATTTAACTTGAAGCAAGTTTAGCCCATCAAATGACTTTGTTTCTGGTCAGTGGCCTTGACATTGGCACTACATGTGACAGTTCCCTGTGTCCACCTCAAAGAATGTACCCTCACAATGGTTTCTATTCTTTTACCCTCCCCCTCTCATCTTACAATTGCATACCATCTGTTGTTGGTCACCCTTCAACTACTGATGGGGCTACACAGAAGGGTTTGTTGGCTAATTGGTCAATCCCATCTGTGTATTTCCCAAACAAAACTTCCCCCACCTCCTGTGTGATTTACCCATCACTCATACGTCAGTCTGTCCGTCCGTCTGTCAGTCTTTGTGTCAGCTTACAAATGGATGGATGTCTCATTGTGATTCTCAAATTCACCAAGCAACCTCCATTTATTATACGTGAAGCTAAAGTGGGTTTGTCTCTGCCCCTATATGGAATTGCTCTCTCAATTCTTAAGCCAGGGGTGAAAGGGAAGGACATTGCATTAGTAATCTGCTCCTCATTCACTTTCTAATTTATGCAAACCACCCACCTTGAGAGGGCAATTCTAGATCTGCTACATTTTGTTGGAAATCTATGTATGTGCTAGTGTTAACATTATTTGCTTTTCCACACTCAAAATTTGCCAGTTGAGTTTATATTTATACAACAAGAGATACTGTACTATTCATACTGGATTACCTGGTACTGTCTGACAAAATCTAGCTGGAAATCGATATTAAAATCGGACACATCTGAACAAAATTGAACTCTACACGATCCTAGGATGTGGTGTAGCCCAGCATGAGTTCAACTGAGACCTGCTTGAGATAATGATTGTTTATGACATATAAATAATTAGTTAACAAGGGACAGGTCTACTTTATACTGTGTCACTTGTGTGCAGTATACATTCATGTCACTTACTTACTCTCACCCCGCTGGGGGGGGTAGGAATTTAGGTTTGGAAATGGATGGGGTGGGTTTTAGGTTTGGAAATGGGGGAATTGGGAGTGGGACAAATTGGGCGGCATCCCCAAGGGTCAGCCCGGGGAAACCGGGGGGTTTAGTTCCTGGGGTGTCGTTTTAGAGGTATTGGGGGGGGTTTGGAAGGCCAAACCCCGTAATGAATTTTTTTCATTGAACAGGCTGAGGGGGGGGGAAAGTAAAGTGTTTCCCCCTGGGTTATATGATGACCAGGGGGGCCAAACCTCCAAAAAATTTTTTTTCTGTTGCATAAAAATGGGAAAAACGGGAACCCGGAATATTCCGTTTTCTCTGCTGACTATTTGCAAAGCCCCATCATCATGGACTGTGGCTTGTGTGGAGACAGCGTGCACAAGTTAGTTTGCACAGGGAAGGCAGCATTGATTTCCTGACTCTCAGTACATTATATTTTGTTGATAGATTGATTCTTTGACATGCTAAAAGGTATTGTTTATGTCATGCCATAAAGAGAAATCAAAACTGTTGTTTTTTGGTTGTATCCAGACAGTGTCTTGCTTTTTGGGTTAGTAAATAAAAATGATTATTGATTTTGTTATGTTGTCAACATTATTCGTTCTTGTTAGTGAAGTATTTTCATGTATGTGAGTGATTTTAAATTTGGTTTTAATAAAAACAAAATAAAAATACAAAATAAAAAAAATTTATGGGAAAGGGATTTTTTTGGGGAAAATAAAAAATATGGTCCATGGTCCCGCTGTTTAAAGAAAAAATGTTTGTGCTATTTAATGTTTAAACCCAACTCTAAAAATTACACGTCTGGATATTATAATATTGATGGCATACACATACAATGTCATACATAGGCGAGTCATTTACATTTGCAACATATGATTTGTCTGGGTTTATAAAACATTATCTGCATAATGTGTTTAAATTTATAATATATAAAATAATAAAATATATATAAAATATATATATATATAAAATATATATAATATATATAATATTTTTTTTTTTTTTTTTTCATTTTATTTAATGGGGGGTTTAAAAAAAATAAAATTTTTTTAAAAAATTTAACTTGGGGGAAACACAGAACAAAAAATTTTCCCTAATGTTTTTTTCCCGTCCCTTTCCACATCGTATCCTTGACACTGTTATTTCTCAGTTCATGTTCAGCAAGTTTCATTGCGTGATAATTTATTTTACTGATCTTCACCATCTTCATGCTGGGTCATTGCCTCTAGTAGCCAAGGTGATGGTCGACCTGGTGGTGATTCTTGCGTGACTGTGTACGTGTCTTGATGACGTGACTATACCTGTCTGGGTGGCGTGACTGTACCTCTGTCACCATGGCGTGACAGTCTGGGTGGGTGGGGTGAGTGTCTCCACACCACAGATACACCTGCACCCTGTGTGACTGTCACTCACACACTTTGACACAATGCCAGGAACTATGTCTGACATACCCAGAGAGACATGTTTAGCATCTTGTCTAGACACAGGATGATTTAAGACTTAAAACAGAATTTTATACCACAGTAAGCAGATTCTTGGAAAGAGCAAATTGTCGTGATAAAGGTATCGTCCAGGATGTTTTTCTCTGTAAGGAAAGTGGGCCAAAGTAATCTCTATTACTGAAATGTTAACATTACATATTTGATTAAGATTCGGTAGAACTAGTGTAAGTCTATTGACTGTGCCAACGAACAGAATACTTACTATCCATGATATTTATATTTATACATTTCAAATGAAGATTTTATTTATTTTGCAACCACGTAAGAGTACTATATAATATATACATACACAAAACAGCCTTTAAAAAGTAAGCAAGCGTTGCATGATGGTCAGATGACAAATTATGTGCTGTCTTCCCATCACCACATAATTATAGGAAAATAATTATTATTTATGAGAAATCTGTGACATTTGAACAAACACAACTTTGTAGCCAAATCGCACACATTAATGTGATCTACAGATGTTGATTTTGTACCATTTCTGTGTGTTTAGACTCCTGGGTGGAGCTTCACTTCCAACAAAACCGAGGGCTCCCGGCCGACAGTCCTGGGGTCTTCAAACCCATCTCTGTCTCCAACACCCAGATGGAGAAGCTGCTCTTGGAGGCGCAGAGGGAGTCATCCTCCCGAACCTCATCTCGGGGAGGAATGTTTCCCCCCTGGGGGTTTCAAAAACCCCATACACTCCCGCCTGCCCCGTTTTAAAACAAACTAATATTCCAGGCCCTCTAGGCCCCTTACCAAAAACAAGCATACTTTAAAAAACCATACCACTCCTTTTCCCAAAACACACCGCACACACCAAAGCCCCACACACCCCACCCGCACACACTCCCTTTAAAAATGTTGTTTACTTATTATAAATCCTTTCCAACTCAGTCAAACACTCAGCAGTATATGTGATCTATGTTATGAAGACAAATTCTGCTCTGTAATCCATCATTATTAAAATACATCATTGTTGTAGAATCACAACAATCAAAGTCCATTTTGGGGATAGAACCTAATGTATGTCTCCAACTACACACAGCCCTAGAACACAGGACACATCCATGATATCTTCTACCATATTCAACACAATTATTTAAACGTAAAAATATATTTTCCCCTCCAATCACTGATGCCAGTTTTCTTGGAGACGACTTCAAAAATAACACCAGTTATTTTCTTCTCAATAATCTGTTCCATTTCCTCCCTGACCCCACAGCTGAACTGTTGAGATCAACCCTCCGTTTTCCTGGTCAATATTGACTTTTTATTCGTTGGATCAATCCTAGTGTCACCATCCACTCTCTGTCAGTATCGATTTTTCTGCAGATGTCTCATTTGGAACGTATTTCAGTTGCCAAGAAATCATGAGATATCTTTGTTGGCGTGCCCGTATCTAGATTGCCAGAAAGTCGCAAGATACCCATACGGGAATGAATGACTGAGCAGTCTATTTCATGTC
>JAODUO010004346.1:0-10917 GCA_025642075.2 Ridgeia piscesae | reverse complement strand
ACGAATCTCTTTGAAGTACTCGTGTCTGCCGTGGAGTGATTTCACAAGGATTGTTGATTTATATTTTGTGTGACTTAACGTATAAGCAAGACTTAAGACGTCAGTTTAAGTTATATGGTGTGTACTGCAGCTACTGATGAATGTGGTTTACTGTGGGTAGTTGACTCGTCCGTAGTTTATGGGGTGAATCTGACTTGAAGTCATTACCTGCTTTGTTTAAAATAAGGATTGGTCAGTAAAACCACTTGTGTCTTACAAGGTCAAGGTGACTTACAAGGTCAAGGTGACTTACACTGATCTTTTCTTAATCCGTCTCATCATTAAGGAATGACGTCCAGTTAAACCCGTGATTGTCACACACATAGTTCTAGGGAATCCAGGTCCTTTCATTGTTGTGTTTGCTTTGTTTAAGCTAGACACATGTGCAGTGTTGTTTATTTTAAGTGCCAATGCCTTTACTGAATGTTAAGCTTGTTTTATATGTATATTTTCTGAAACACAGAGAATATTTACACTTAGTGGGGAGTGGGTGGTTTCTCTTTCCCAAGTCACTGCTGACGCCATCACTGAAGCTTATATTTTTACACTTCAGTCTTTTCTTATCGATTTAGGTTGTGATGAACATGTTATGTGAACTTTGTTTAGATTAGTGTACAACTAAAACTATCTTACTTGTTAGGATAGCTTATATTTTTCAGCAACAATGGTTTTTACCGAATACTTCTCTTAACGTAAACATGCAGAATATGTTCAACTTTTATTGTTTTCTGCAGGTCGTCATAATAAATATGCTCTCAGGTCGGTTCACATGGTTACACTCAAGAAATTTCCGCATTTCTACTGGGGTTGTTATCAACAGCTTGTTGAATATTTCACTGCATTTGCAATGCAGAGTTACAATTTGATGGCAGTCAGTTAAGTGAATAAACAAGTAAGAAAAAACTTACTTTGTTGTGTTTATGAATATGCCAACCTATACCGAATGTAGCATTGAACACTTATTTACTGAAGGTAAGCTTCGATTTAGAAATACTTATTAATGAAATTATAACATGCACTGTCACAGTTGGATGTTGATGAAGATTAATAGACATTCTTGTCAAGATATTTTTCTGGCAAACTTTATTTGCACAGTTAATGAGAAACATTGAGAACTATAATTGTTTGGTTGCCGAACCAACACTGTGAAAGCTTCTCTCTGAATATAGATTGGCAAATAAAGAGGTAAACAGTGACAATATTACATATTTTTTATTACTGAAATATCAAAACTTTGAAAATTCAAGTTATCTTTTTTTGATTCCCTGTTTTAAGACAACTACAAAATCAAATATTTTTCTTCACATTTTAACAAACGAATAGATAAGTTGTACATTGTGTCCATGTCATAATATGCACAGTTGTCTGAGTAGGGCCCAAACCAAAAGGAATTTTAAATTTTTTTTTAAAAACAAAAACCCCAAATTTTTAAAATTTGGAAACACAAAAAGTTGAAAATTTTCACAATTTTATTGAAAACCCCCCGTAAAATTTTCCCCAAAATTTGTTTTTTTTTTGGGGAAAAAATTTTTGGGTAATTGGGGGGAAAGGGAAATTGAAATTTTAAAAATTCTTTAATGCCATGTTTTGGTTTTTTTGGTTACATTTGCCCCCTTAAAGAGAGGTTTAAAACGGGGAAATGGCATTAATTTTTCCTTTTTTAAAAACCGTTTCCGGAAAATTTGAAAATAAATTAAATTTTTTGTTTTAAAAAAAAATTGAAAAATTTGTAAAAATTTGTTTTAAACCTTCAAACTATTTCACACGTTTGGATATATATCTGACAACTAGTGAAAAGAAGTTTTTTTTTTATCTCCAAACAAATTTAAAATAAGTAAAAATATTCTGCCCATGTCATTATATGTTTAGACATGTAGACTTCTGTAAATTATTATCATTAGATGCTTAATAATTACCCACAAGCAGGTAACTTTGCTGTTATATCATTGGCATCATGCAAATTGGGTACGTGGGACCACTCTATATCATATTTTCTCTGTACATGGCATTTTCTAAAAGACAAAAACAATGTAAATATACACAATGCGCTCTGACACAACAATGTGTTTATAGTTCTGTAGAGAGCTGTGTACTGGGCAACCTGTTGACTCCACGGTCCCATGTTGGCATACATCTTGTTGACTCAAAACGGACACCACTTGGCACCACATCACTTCAACGGGGGGCACCACTTCAGGCCGTTCCTGTCTGGTTTGTCGACATAGGGGATGTCCCAGACCCACGGTCTCTCTGCAACAACACAACACAGCTTATACAGCAGAGGTCATATGTCACTTCCTGTCATGTGACTTCAAATATCAACAAAATGGATACATTTTAACTGTCACCAGTAATTTATTTTATTTAAAAGGATACTTTTTATGTGTCTTGATTAAGCAAATTGTCTATATGGAATCATAACTCTTACTAGCTAAACTCAGTAGTTGTAACACTAGTAAAACACTTACTGATAGGTTCATGCTTTGGATAAGAATTTATATATAGTAAAGATGATGTCCCAAGTTTGACATTACTGGCACACTGTAGGTGTATATTACATGCATATTAGATACTCAACATCAAAATATATGCAAACAAATATTCCAGCAGTCACCGAATTATATGTAACCAATAATAGGTCAACTATCCATTGTATGGTGTCAGTGTTTACCTTTTTCCGAGTACTTCTGCAAAATGGGGGAAAAGGGGTCAAAAGGGGAAAAGGGATCTGCATTGCTCTGAAAACGGCAATATGATCAGACTTTTTGTTTATTCATTTTAAAACCTCAACAAAACCTCTTAAAAACTAACACTGATTGTAGCATGTTTCTCTACTCAGTCAGATCAAGTTATGTAGACACCTATTATCAAATAAATTTAGTGGATTCTTGATAATGTTTTCGACATCTAAAACAGTTTTGCTTAGAAGGAACAACACAGAAATCTGCATACCGATCTAGTCTTACATACCCACATATAAAGATATAACGTCTTCTCTTCCAATTAGGTGATTACGGTGAAGACACTAGGCCGTGACTAGAGTTCACCAAAACACATTCCATTCATAATTACAAACTCACTATCAAGTCCAATGGATTTTTAGAATAAGAGTTAGATTTGTGACAAAGCTGGGGAAACCAATTACACAATTACAATAAAAAAAGAACGCAATTTGTGTACATACGAAGAACTTAGGCAGGAAGAGAACTCCAATCTCATAGGACCTGATCATCAGCTGTGAGCTGTTCTTCTCTAGCGCTCCCCAGGCAGCCTTCGACAGGTTGGCACTGAAAGGCAAAGGGTTAATATTCACTTACACACATTTTAATAGATGTATATTTAAAATAATTGTCATAGTTCAAAATATAGCAGATTATATTTACTAACAGCCTCACAATAAGATGTAAAAACGTTATTTTGTTGCACTAGTCGACATAGCCAAAGGTTTCAGTTTTATCCACAGCAATCACGTTGTTACAGCTGTACTGCTACAATCATGTTGTTACAGCTATACTGCCCTTTAACAATTCAACGTTGTTAACAAGCCCTTTAATTTCTGCCCTTTAACAATTCAAAAGTTGTTACAGCTATACTGCTACAATCATGTTGTTACAGCTATACTGCTACAATCATGTTGTTACAGCTATACTGCTACAATCATGTTGTTACAGCTGTACTGCTACAATCATGTTGTTACAGCTATACTGCTACAATCCGGTTTTGAGACTATTTAGAAAAAGTTCCATCCAAAGTTCTGAATGCATTTCATCAAAACACATGAAAATTCTAAGACAGATAAACTGTCATTTACTGGCCATAACTGCGATGGCCTGATGATGAACTTGCACACTGGGAAGTGGGAGACAAAAGACTAGAAACGGCCAACACCGACCAAAATCAACACAGAACTTGACACTTGTGACGTGGCAGACAATTCGGGCAGCACGGGAGTGGGGGGGGGGTCGGGAGCAAACAGGATCGTAACAGAACGACAGCCAGCATCCTCATTGACCTCACCTGGTGACAAGGAACCAGGCGAGATGTCGGCAGTCGGGGGATATCTTCGTGTAGGTCTTGATGTGAGGACACGCATGGGTACGACCTCTAACCTCTGACCTCCAGTGACTGCAGCAGAATAAGATGTAACAGAATCAGATCCTTGGAAAGATATCACAGAACACATCTGCAGATATCAGAGATTATTAGAGCACACTCCATATCATAAAACACATCCTTAGATGTCAGCAGCTACAGTCGTGTATCATTTTTTCGGTCTTCAATAATCCAGTTGTTTCATGATCCGCACGTGTTGTGTGGGTGCCACCTTGGTACAGTAAAAAAAGTAAAAACGTAAGTTCTTATATAGCGCAGTATCCAATCCTCAGGACCGTTCAAAGCGCTTTACACTTAATTCCCTGACAGACCTGTTCACTTTTTTTTACACCCACCCTTTTTTGGTTTTTTAAATATAATTCTTCCATTTCTCAATAATGGTGAAAGAATTAAAAAAAACTTTTTTAACATAAAAATTAACCCATGTAAAATTAAAATTCCCCTTAATAATTTTTTTTAAAATTTTGGTTGGGGGAAAAATCCAAAACCAAAGAAAAAAAAATTGGGCCCCAAATTAAATGTACAAAAATATATTAAATTCAGGTAGCAAATACAATATCAGATATCAGGTAGCAAATACAATCTCAGATATCAGGTAGCAAATACAATCTCAGATAGCAAATACAATGTCAGATATAAGAAAATATGCGATGAGAGAGGACACAGCCTCACATACCAGAGACTATCAGCTATCACAGACAGACTGGTGGTGAGAGACGACACTTACTGCCAGAACTCATGCAGGTAGGGCTTTTTTGGGGAGGGGTACAACCCCCTGGGTGGGGGAAGGGGAACAAGGACATACAGACAGACACGTCACACAAGCTACTGTGTGGTGCCACGGAAGTAAAGTAAAGGTAAGTTCTTACATAGAGCAGTATACAATCCTTAGGACTGCTCAAAGCACTATACACTTTACTCTCTGGCAGACTTGTTCAATCGAACACTATCTCAGCTTCTCATGGAAGCATTTAGCCACAGACTATTTGTACACAAATATCCACTACTGTTTAAAGCCATGCACTTATTCATATAGCTGAGTGAACTGGAGCAATCCAAGGTTTGACACAAAAACCCAAAACCCTTTTTGAGCCCGGGCTCAAATTTTGGGCTGCGTTTAAACCGGACCCATTTAAACCAGGCAAATTTTTAAAATCATTTTTTAAAACATGGGGAAAATTTTTTTACAAATAACCCCCTTGGCAAAAGCTTCCCATAAAGGGAAAAATTAGGTTTTTTGGGGGAACCCTTTCCCCAGAGATAAATGTATAGTGCTTTGAGCAGTCCTAAGGATTGTATACTGCTCTATGTAAGAACTTACCTTTACTTTACTTCCGTGGCACCACACAGTAGCTTGTGTGACGTGTCTGTCTGTATGTCCTTGTCTCCCACCCAGGTGTACCCCTCAAAGGACACGGTTCGGGAGAGTTTGGAAGGCTACCCTGCGGGTGGCTCCCTCCCGTACAGCATCAACGTCGCCAAGAAACAGCCCTACCTGCATGAGTTCTGGCAGTAAGTGTCGTCTCTCACCACCAGTCTGTCTGTGATAGCTGATAGTCTCTGGTATGTGAGGCTGTGTCCTCTCTCATCGCATATTTTCTTATATCTGACATTGTATTTGCTATCTGAGATTGTATTTGCTACCTGATATCTGAGATTGTATTTGCTACCTGATATCTGATATTGTATTTGCTACCTGATATTTGAGAGTATATTTACCTGATATCGGAGGTTGTATTGGCTATTTGAGCACATATTCTCTGATATCTGTCGTTGTGGTTGTGGTTATGTCTTGTTTGCGCACACACGCAAGAATTGTGGTCAAACCAATGAAACGTGGATTAGCGAGACATCTTATTGTAATTTGTACATAGAGGTTCGAATCCTGTGCTGCAGTGTTAAAACTTTGGGCATGTTTTTTTCACTCTACATTGCTCCAGTTCACTCAGCTCTATAAATGAGTAACTGGCTATAGACAGTGGTGGATATGTGTACAAGCAGCCATCACGCATTAATTGTAGCATATGGCTGGATGCATCCCAGAGAAGTTGAGATGGTGTCTGAGTGAACAGGTCTGTCAGGGAATTAAGTGTAAAGCGCTTTGAACGGTCCTGAGGATTGGATACTGCGCTATATAAGAACTTACGTTTTTACTTTTTTTACTGTACCAAGGTGGCACCCACACAACACGTGCGGATCATGAAACAACTGGATTATTGAAGACCGAAAAAATGATACACGACTGTAGCTGCTGACATCTAAGGATGTGTTTTATGATATGGAGTGTGCTCTAATAATCTCTGATATCTGCAGATGTGTTCTGTGATATCTTTCCAAGGATCTGATTCTGTTACATCTTATTCTGCTGCAGTCACTGGAGGTCAGAGGTTAGAGGTCGTACCCATGCGTGTCCTCACATCAAGACCTACACGAAGATATCCCCCGACTGCCGACATCTCGCCTGGTTCCTTGTCACCAGGTGAGGTCAATGAGGATGCTGGCTGTCGTTCTGTTACGATCCTGTTTGCTCCCGACCCCCCCCCCCCCCCCCCGTGCTGCCCAATTGTCTGCCACGTCACAAGTGTCAAGTTCTGTGTTGATTTTGGTCGGTGTTGGCCGTTTCTAGTCTTTTGTCTCCCACTTCCCAGTGTGCAAGTTCATCATCAGGCCATCGCAGTTATGGCCAGTAAATGACAGTTTATCTGTCTTAGAATTTTCATGTGTTTTGATGAAATGCATTCAGAACTTTGGATGGAACTTTTTCTAAATAGTCTCAAAACCGGATTGTAGCAGTATAGCTGTAACAACATGATTGTAGCAGTACAGCTGTAACAACATGATTGTAGCAGTATAGCTGTAACAACATGATTGTAGCAGTATAGCTGTAACAACTGATTGTAGCAGTATAGCTGTAACAACGTGATTGTAGCAGTATAGCTGTAACAACGTGATTGTAGCAGTAAGCTGTAACAACGTGATTGTAGCAGTATAGCTGTAACAACATGATTGTAGCAGTATAGCTGTAACAACGTGATTGTAGCAGTATAGCTGTAACAACATGATTGTAGCAGTACAGCTGTAACAACGTGATTGCTGTGGATAAAACTGAAACCTTTGGCTATGTCGACTAGTGCAACAAAATAACGTTTTTACATCTTATTGTGAGGCTGTTAGTAAATATAATCTGCTATATTTTGAACTATGACAATTATTTTAAATATACATCTATTAAAATGTGTGTAAGTGAATATTAACCCTTTGCCTTTCAGTGCCAACCTGTCGAAGGCTGCCTGGGGAGCGCTAGAGAAGAACAGCTCACAGCTGATGATCAGGTCCTATGAGATTGGAGTTCTCTTCCTGCCTAAGTTCTTCGTATGTACACAAATTGCGTTCTTTTTTTATTGTAATTGTGTAATTGGTTTCCCCAGCTTTGTCACAAATCTAACTCTTATTCTAAAAATCCATTGGACTTGATAGTGAGTTTGTAATTATGAATGGAATGTGTTTTGGTGAACTCTAGTCACGGCCTAGTGTCTTCACCGTAATCACCTAATTGGAAGAGAAGACGTTATATCTTTATATGTGGGTATGTAAGACTAGATCGGTATGCAGATTTCTGTGTTGTTCCTTCTAAGCAAAACTGTTTTAGATGTCGAAAACATTATCAAGAATCCACTAAATTTATTTGATAATAGGTGTCTACATAACTTGATCTGACTGAGTAGAGAAACATGCTACAATCAGTGTTAGTTTTTAAGAGGTTTTGTTGAGGTTTTAAAATGAATAAACAAAAAGTCTGATCATATTGCCGTTTTCAGAGCAATGCAGATACCTTTCGGCCAATCACAGCTGTTGTTACAAACCCAGACTCTGAGGAGATTGCATTCCCTGTGCCCTTTGACCTTCCACTGCAGAAGTACTCGGAAAAAGGTAAACACTGACACCATACAATGGATAGTTGACCTATTATTGGTTACATATAATTCGGTGACTGCTGGAATATTTGTTTGCATATATTTTGATGTTGAGTATCTAATATGCATGTAATATACACCTACAGTGTGCCAGTAATGTCAAACTTGGGACATCATCTTTACTATATATAAATTCTTATCCAAAGCATGAACCTATCAGTAAGTGTTTTACTAGTGTTACAACTACTGAGTTTAGCTAGTAAGAGTTATGATTCCATATAGACAATTTGCTTAATCAAGACACATAAAAAGTATCCTTTTAAATAAAATAAATTACTGGTGACAGTTAAAATGTATCCATTTTGTTGATATTTGAAGTCACATGACAGGAAGTGACATATGACCTCTGCTGTATAAGCTGTGTTGTGTTGTTGCAGAGAGACCGTGGGTCTGGGACATCCCCTATGTCGACAAACCAGACAGGAACGGCCTGAAGTGGTGCCCCCCGTTGAAGTGATGTGGTGCCAAGTGGTGTCCGTTTTGAGTCAACAAGATGTATGCCAACATGGGACCGTGGAGTCAACAGGTTGCCCAGTACACAGCTCTCTACAGAACTATAAACACATTGTTGTGTCAGAGCGCATTGTGTATATTTACATTGTTTTTGTCTTTTAGAAAATGCCATGTACAGAGAAAATATGATATAGAGTGGTCCCACGTACCCAATTTGCATGATGCCAATGATATAACAGCAAAGTTACCTGCTTGTGGGTAATTATTAAGCATCTAATGATAATAATTTACAGAAGTCTACATGTCTAAACATATAATGACATGGGCAGAATATTTTTACTTATTTTAAATTTGTTTGGAGATAAAAAAAAAACTTCTTTTCACTAGTTGTCAGATATATATCCAAACGTGTGAAATAGTTTGAAGGATTTACTCACATTTTGGTGACAAATCTGTGTCATTTGTTGGTTGTTTTGACTATTCACAAGATGGCTCGTACACTGTTATTTGTCACCAACTGCTGTTACAACAGGACATCAAGGTGTGTCCTTCATAAGTGATCATGGCAGAGAAAGTCTAATGTCGCGATTTCCTCGTGTTTATGTCCTGCTAACTTAGGAGGTGGCTACGTGCTAACCACTCATACAAATGCATGTAAAACACTTAATGTCAATCTTGTCAAAAGTACCTTCAACTTAACCCTGACCCTAACACTAACCCTTACCCAAAACCTTATTCCACATAAGAACAACCACAAATGGGCATGTGTACGGGAGTGGTTAGCAAGTAGCCATTGCTGCCAAGTTATCGATCTGTTCTTGTGCAATCAACAATTAAACATGGTTGTGGGCAAAATCTGTATCGTTTACATAAAATTGTGAAAGTACAACTTAGTGTTGATGTTCCATTGTTACTTTGGTGGTGTGTAAAATAAAACATCCTTAAGCTTCTCTCTCTCTGGATTTGTCCCTACTCAGACAACTGTGCATATTATGACATGGACACAATGTACAACTTATCTATTCGTTTGTTAAAATGTGAAGAAAAATATTTGATTTTGTAGTTGTCTTAAAACAGGGAATCAAAAAAAGATAACTTGAATTTTCAAAGTTTTGATATTTCAGTAATAAAAAATATGTAATATTGTCACTGTTTACCTCTTTATTTGCCAATCTATATTCAGAGAGAAGCTTTCACAGTGTTGGTTCGGCAACCAAACAATTATAGTTCTCAATGTTTCTCATTAACTGTGCAAATAAAGTTTGCCAGAAAAATATCTTGACAAGAATGTCTATTAATCTTCATCAACATCCAACTGTGACAGTGCATGTTATAATTTCATTAATAAGTATTTCTAAATCGAAGCTTACCTTCAGTAAATAAGTGTTCAATGCTACATTCGGTATAGGTTGGCATATTCATAAACACAACAAAGTAAGTTTTTTCTTACTTGTTTATTCACTTAACTGACTGCCATCAAATTGTAACTCTGCATTGCAAATGCAGTGAAATATTCAACAAGCTGTTGATAACAACCCCAGTAGAAATGCGGAAATTTCTTGAGTGTAACCATGTGAACCGACCTGAGAGCATATTTATTATGACGACCTGCAGAAAACAATAAAAGTTGAACATATTCTGCATGTTTACGTTAAGAGAAGTATTCGGTAAAAACCATTGTTGCTGAAAAATATAAGCTATCCTAACAAGTAAGATAGTTTTAGTTGTACACTAATCTAAACAAAGTTCACATAACATGTTCATCACAACCTAAATCGATAAGAAAAGACTGAAGTGTAAAAATATAAGCTTCAGTGATGGCGTCAGCAGTGACTTGGGAAAGAGAAACCACCCACTCCCCACTAAGTGTAAATATTCTCTGTGTTTCAGAAAATATACATATAAAACAAGCTTAACATTCAGTAAAGGCATTGGCACTTAAAATAAACAACACTGCACATGTGTCTAGCTTAAACAAAGCAAACACAACAATGAAAGGACCTGGATTCCCTAGAACTATGTGTGTGACAATCACGGGTTTAACTGGACGTCATTCCTTAATGATGAGACGGATTAAGAAAAGATCAGTGTAAGTCACCTTGACCTTGTAAGTCACCTTGACCTTGTAAGACACAAGTGGTTTTACTGACCAATCCTTATTTTAAACAAAGCAGGTAATGACTTCAAGTCAGATTCACCCCATAAACTACGGACGAGTCAACTACCCACAGTAAACCACATTCATCAGTAGCTGCAGTACACACCATATAACTTAAACTGACGTCTTAAGTCTTGCTTATACGTTAAGTCACACAAAATATAAATCAACAATCCTTGT
>JAODUO010004345.1:0-10490 GCA_025642075.2 Ridgeia piscesae | reverse complement strand
TTGGGTGATTCAGCGAGTCCGCCAACCATGTGTTACGTTGTATAATAGGACGTCAAAGGACAAAGTGTCCCAGATTGCTTGGCTAATCTACCGCAGCTCCACAGGATGGTTAAATTGATTGTGTTAAAAACAGTCTGTGAGAAAAACGTGGCGGCCGACTTGTTCTCTGCATACAGATGAGTTCTTGCACCACTTTGTCTGATGGTCATGTGACCTTAGCGGTGAATTAGCCACCTGCATGATTGTTTTCCCCTTTTTTCTGTAATTTTATTAAGAAAGGGGCCCCGGTGGCCAATAAGCAGTAGGTGCCAACCCGGTCTGTTTGCTAATTGAATGATTTCAACAATGCGGGCATAACTTTCAGATTGCAAACATTGTTTCGGGCTGACTGAGCACAATTTGGCAGGCGCTGTACTTTCAGTAAGTTCAGTCTACTATACAGAACAGTGTGTAAATCAAATGTAGTGTAAATAGACGCAGACGTCTTAGTGTCAATGTCTTAACTTAACTTGGTTGTAAGCTCCGGTTCTGTCAAGCGCCCGTTCCTGCCGTACCTGCATTACGTCACCTGTCCCCTATCCCCAATGGCTTGGGTCATCGCTGCCTTTGTAGTCTTATCAGAAGCTGCTCTGTCAACGTCAGAAAAAACACCTGCAGGCTAAATGGCCGGGAGTTCTCTAATCACTATCTCACAAGCCTCGTCACTCCGTTGTGTGTTCTGTGGTTTTGTTAGTGTCAAATGTGGAAACTGACATTTTTTAGCACAGTTCGCAGCCGACGCCACACGATAATCAATCACACATCAGTTTGCGACAGTCGCGCACTGTCCTGCCATGATTTGTTTTATAAAAACTGCCGGCCCTGCTATTGTTTTACAATGAATCCTTATATCACTTTCCTTTCGTGCTCCATCTTCTTTTTTCCGTTGCCGCTCATTAAAAACCACTTACCGTATTTCATTGAAGTTTGACACGCACACACAAACATATCGTGCGTGTCCTTAACCATGCAACGCGACCAGTGAAATACCATTCGATATGCCCTGCTTGGTGTTCGAAATTGGCAAGGATCAGTGTTTTGACAGGGGATGAAGTTAAATCGTTTTGTTTACAGCAGTTGCACATATTTATGGCCTGTCATCACAAACACTGCCTCATTAGAGCGAAATTGGTGACAGGCACCTTTCTTGACAGGGACACAACTTTACGACGGATCTAATATCCAGCAAAAAAACACTCGAAGTGTGAAACTTAAACTTAGTGTAAAGGGGTTAAAAATTAATGTGGGCACCCTTCTCAGACTTTTTTTGAAAAATTAACACCAAGGTTTTTTTGGCCCCGGGGGGGGTTGAGTTTGGGATGTGGGTTGGTTGGTTTTTCCCCCCGGGCGCGGGGGGATTGGGGGATCCGTGTCCCACACACTTTTCCCCCCCGCCTCCCACCACACTGCCATTTCCACTGTGCCCCTTTTCCTTTCCACTGTCCCTCTGTCAAACCCCCCTGTTTTCCCGCTACCCTTTTTCAAAAACTCCCCCCATTTCTGCCTTTAAAACCGCCCCCTGTTTGGGTGCCAAGTACAAATTTTTCCCCCCATCTCTGTTGCCTCCCCTTTTCAAACCCCTTCCCCGCCCTTTTCTGTCTGTCATGTTTCCCCTTTTTTCCCTCTGTCAAAGGGCCCATTTTACTGTTTTCGTCAAACCTCCCAAATATCAATATTATTAAAAATTCCGCCCTTTTTCAATTCCCTGCTTTCCACCCCTCCCTTAAAAAATGTTGTCTCAAATTTTTGTTTAAACGATCGTCATGCAATTTTCAGGCCCAAAAAAGGTTAAGTCATTAACTTTTCAGGCGGTGAAGATTTTTGGGCAGTTGGAATAAAAAATTTTTTCAAAAAATTTACTTTGGTGACGCTGCCTGCAGGGGGACTGAAAAAAACCCTTTGACAAAATGATGGGGAAATGGAGGGGGCATCCCCCCTTTTTATCCCGGGGTGACAGCCTGGCCCCAGGCTATACCTGGCAGTCACACCAGGGCCTGGGGGGGGACTGTAAACTCCAGCCAGCCGTGTAACTCCCCATCTAGGCATTCCACCTTCCCATGCCGCACACAAATTTTTGACAGCCCTGGGCAGACGGAACAACCCCCCGGGGGCAAACCCAACCCGGGGGGCCAGGCACACAACAGGGGAGGGACGGACGGACGGACGGACGGGGACGGGGGAGGACGGGGGAGGGACGGGAGAAAACCACGGAAATTTAAAATTGCACTGATATCTTTATTGATGTTGTTTCAAATAAAGTCCCGCGGAGTGCGGGAAAGCCGTACAGCATGAACACAACTTTTCTAAACATTGTTTTATCTAAGAAAATTTTTGTTTTAATTTTGTTTTTTAATTTTAAAGTGACGGCAACGCCCGACTGATTCAAGTATGGGCCCGCATCTGCTTTCCACGAAGATACATGATGCATTGATAACAATTTAAATTGGACCATAATTTTATTTGGCAAGGCCAATTTATTTCCCAGAGCTTGTTTTATGGGAGGTTTCCCAATTTTTTTGCCTCGGGGAGCCGGGGAAATTTTTTTTCTGTTTTATTGGTTCTTAATTTTTTTCCATGGAATGTTGTGTGATTGTACAACTTTATACAAAAAACTGCATTGACCTCAAACAATGCAATATGTCACTACAGCCCGCGACATTATCTGCCAGATAATTAGTCAATAGTGTAGCCGCTGAAAAACGTGGCCAAGGGTTAACCCGTTCGGTTTTTAAAGGCCTGTTAACATGGGGTTTTTTTTTTTAAAAAATTTTGATAAATGGTTTACATGTTCAGAAATGGGTTTGGCAAATTATATTAGGTATGTCGCTTAGTACATTGTGAAGACTGCATAAAATAGAAAAACAGTTTACTGTTCAAACACATCAATTAATATATTACAGGACTATAATACAGGTGGTAAATATATTGTTAATCTTGTCTAATAAAATTGCCAGTTGCATTTCAGTAAATCTTTTAACATGGCCAGATGTAATGAAATCATGGAAAAAAAGTAATATTTAATATTTAGCAAGAGCGATCAACAATGGTGTAACATAACAATTAATTTTTTTAATATAGAACAATTTATTATTTCATAAAACTGGTCAAAACATGCATATAAGGCATTAAAATCAATATCTGAGCCTGAGATTGTGTTTAGGGTGAATCTGGGTGGAGTCAACTGATATGAGTCTTTCTTTGTTTCGCTGATTCATATAAATTATATTTAGACAAAATTAGAAGACAAAATTAGAAAATATAACGAATTTTCTTTTGTGTGTGCTTTATTTTAGATAATTGGTGTCACTTAATTTATTTCAGATAATTAAACTTTGAGTCATTGTTGGTGCGTTCTTAAAGTCATTTATTGTCTGTTTTATAGAAATCGCGTTGACGTGTTAACAGCAAAAGAAAACCGCACATATTTGGCTAACAAGCCGTATGAATAAAGTTAAACATACTGTAGCATAATGTCTATTGCAGTATTTTTGTCATGCTATTTGGGCAGTTTTTTGCACTGAAATATGCTAGGTGAATTTGTCGTAGATATTCTTATGACTTATGTACAACATTTAAAGCCTTTTATACAAGAGAACACACGTGTCATAGCATATTTTTACATTGAGAAAAATTCACCTTGAAGGTTGGTCAAGGTCTTTTTCACATTGAGAGAAAGCAATTTTTTGGGGGCCGGAGCTCAGAAAAAAAACATATTTCAAAATTTGTGTGTTGTATTTAAATTCAGCTCCCCAAACAAAAAACAATTATGGGACATGTGATTTTGTTTGACCCTAAATAGTTCGCAAAACTGCAACCAGCAGCCATCATATTAAGATAAAATTACATTTTTTGAAAATATGACAGAATTCTCTTTTGTGCCAGCATACATACATGTGTTTTATTTGAGATAATTGGAGTCACTTAATTTATTTCACATGATTACAGTTTGAGTCATCATATCACACGTGTCTGTTTTGCAGGAGCACAATGTGATGTATTCACAGTATTCCGAGAAAAAGACAATATTTGCGAATTGTTCAGGTTAATGAAAAGAAAACTGCTTATAATGGCCAACAAGCCGTGCAGATAAAGTTTAATGTACTGCAGTATTCTGTCTCGTGTAGTATTTTTACCTCGGTGTTTGCGTGGGTTTTTGTGCTTGATGTATGCTAAATGGATGTCTGTATAACAAAGATGGATACTGTTTCCCAGAGTGACATTTGAAGGTTTCTTTTAATTTTGTCGGAGTCCAAGAACGGATCGTTGTAGACGGCAGTCTGTGCGTTGTTAGATTTAATTTTTTCACGTAGATGTTTAAAAATTCACACCTGTTAGGGGCCACATCACAAGTTTCACAAAGTACAGAAAAGGGTAAATCACTTAATACTGGATTTAACCACCTGCCCACCCCCTGTGAATGCCAGAACTTGACCCATCATGCTGCCCAGGTCTGGGGATCATCTCTCTTAGATAAAAAGCTCTTAAAGAAAAGTCATCATTAAACAAAATCTGTTGCTAAATTAAATGATTTTTTTCAAAATGCAAATATCCATTGACGTATCACTGAGGACACTATTTCCATGACACACCAATGACAATGTCCAGCTGGAACGTCATTGCGTTGACAGTTTTTAGGTATGATTCAAGATCACAGTTAATTGATGAACACTGATTTTGTAGTGTAAATCGGGTGTTGTTAACATTAATGAAATAGATCCCAGACACCTGTGGTAGTTGTCAGTGTAGTAAGACGTTGGGTAGAAAGGTAAAAAACAACAGAAAGGTAAAAAACAACTAAAAGGAAAGGTGTGGAAGCCTTCATGGTACGCGTAGGTGTATAGACGGGATGGTGAAACTGACAGACAGGAGAGGATACAAATGGCACAGAACAACAGGGTTTAGGAAATATATAGAGAAGAAAGAGATCAAACTAACAAGATGTTGGGAGAACACTGAGGACGGGCACGGATTTGATTATGTAAATGTTGTATTTTATTATTGATTCGTTGTTGTTGACGTTGTGGTCATTGAAAACATGGCTGTGGTATTTGATGAGGTGACTGTGTTGGCTGACGATGTGACTGAAGTATTTGATGATGTAGATGTGGTTTTTCACGGTGTGACTGCGTGGTATTTGGTGGTGTAACTATGGTATTTGAAGATGTGACTATGGTATTTGAAGTATGCTCTCTTCCTTTGTTGTTGTGGATTAGTCAGAGTCCAGTGGCTTCAGGGGCCATGTGCCTCACCACCTGGCTGTAAGGCTATCACAAGCCAGTGTTTATGAGCATGCTGTTCTGATAAGTGACGTCAAATGACATATGCACAAGGGAACGTTGGCATGAATTGTTGGGTCATCTCTAAATATGGCCGGAGTTCATTTCATGTCTGATCTCTTATGAGAGCATTTGGAATAATATTTAGGCCCAATTGTTGACCCTGAATTCTGAAATTTGTCATTTGCTTGTGGTCCTGAATAAATCTGAGCTTGAGGTAAAACATATCCTTGCCACATGAACTCCAGTGTCAAGATGTCTTTCTGGAATGGTTCCCCAAAATTTGGCTAAAATTTTATAAAATGAAAAAATTTTCAATAAAATAAGTTCTTAAGCCATTCAGAATATTTTTTTTTTTTTCAGTTCTTAAGTTTTATGGTGTGTTTTAAGTCAGTATGACAGATTTTCTTTTATAATTTTTTTGGATCTGAGTATTTTATTGGTAATTTTGCTGATGTCAATTATACAATATTTAGACAAATTATGAGGACACACTTCCAGTATGACATCTTGACACTGGAGTTCATGTGGCAAGGATATGTTTTACCTCAAGCTCAGATTTATTCAGGACCACAAGCAAATGACAAATTTCAGAATTCAGGGTCAACAATTGGGCCTAAATATTATTCCAAATGCTCTCATTAAAAGATCAGACATGAAATGAACTCCGGCCATATTTAGAGATGACCCAACAATTCATGCCAACGTTCCCTTGTGCATATGTCATTTGACGTCACTTATCAGAACAGCATGCTCATAAACACTGGCTCGTGATAGCCTTACAGCCAGGTGGTGAGGCACATGGCCCCTGAAGCCACTGGACTCTGACTAATCCACAACAACAAAGGAAGAGAGCATACTTCAAATACCATAGTCACATCTTCAAATACCATAGTTACACCACCAAATACCACGCAGTCACACCGTGAAAAACCACATCTACATCATCAAATACTTCAGTCACATCGTCAGCCAACACAGTCACCTCATCAAATACCACAGCCATGTTTTCAATGACCACAACGTCAACAACAACGAATCAATAATAAAATACAACATTTACATAATCAAATCCGTGCCCGTCCTCAGTGTTCTCCCAACATCTTGTTAGTTTGATCTCTTTCTTCTCTATATATTTCCTAAACCCTGTTGTTCTGTGCCATTTGTATCCTCTCCTGTCTGTCAGTTTCACCATCCCGTCTATACACCTACGCGTACCATGAAGGCTTCCACACCTTTCCTTTTAGTTGTTTTTTACCTTTCTGTTGTTTTTTACCTTTCTACCCAACGTCTTACTACACTGACAACTACCACAGGTGTCTGGGATCTATTTCATTAATGTTAACAACACCCGATTTACACTACAAAATCAGTGTTCATCAATTAACTGTGATCTTGAATCATACCTAAAAACTGTCAACGCAATGACGTTCCAGCTGGACATTGTCATTTGGGGTGTCATGGAAATAGTGTCCTCAGTGATACGTCAATGGATATTTGCATTTTGAAAAAAATCATTTAATTTAGCAACAGATTTTGTTTAATGATGACTTTTCTTTAAGAGCTTTTTATCTAAGAGAGATGATCCCCAGACCTGGGCAGCATGATGGGTCAAGTTCTGGCATTCACAGGGGGTGGGCAGGTGGTTAAATCCAGTATTAAGTGATTTACCCTTTTCTGTACTTTGTGAAACTTGTGATGTGGCCCCTAACAGGTGTGAATTTTTAAACATCTACGTGAAAAAATTAAATCTAACAACGCACAGACTGCCGTCTACAACGATCCGTTCTTGGACTCCGACAAAATTAAAAGAAACCTTCAAATGTCACTCTGGGAAACAGTATCCATCTTTGTTATACAGACATCCATTTAGCATACATCAAGCACAAAAACCCACGCAAACACCGAGGTAAAAATACTACACGAGACAGAATACTGCAGTACATTAAACTTTATCTGCACGGCTTGTTGGCCATTATAAGCAGTTTTCTTTTCATTAACCTGAACAATTCGCAAATATTGTCTTTTTCTCGGAATACTGTGAATACATCACATTGTGCTCCTGCAAAACAGACACGTGTGATATGATGACTCAAACTGTAATCATGTGAAATAAATTAAGTGACTCCAATTATCTCAAATAAAACACATGTATGTATGCTGGCACAAAAGAGAATTCTGTCATATTTTCAAAAAATGTAATTTTATCTTAATATGATGGCTGCTGGTTGCAGTTTTGCGAACTATTTAGGGTCAAACAAAATCACATGTCCCATAATTGTTTTTTGTTTGGGGAGCTGAATTTAAATACAACACACAAATTTTGAAATATGTTTTTTTTCTGAGCTCCGTGAACCCACAAGAATCTGTATTTGTATTTTTAACTGGCAAAATGTCCTAGGGACCCATCATGCCAGAAGACCTTGACCTTGACTTTCTCTCAATGTGAAAAAGACCTTGACCAACCTTCAAGGTGAATTTTTCTCAATGTAAAAATATGCTATGACACGTGTGTTCTCTTGTATAAAAGGCTTTAAATGTTGTACATAAGTCATAAGAATATCTACGACAAATTCACCTAGCATATTTCAGTGCAAAAAACTGCCCAAATAGCATGACAAAAATACTGCAATAGACATTATGCTACAGTATGTTTAACTTTATTCATACGGCTTGTTAGCCAAATATGTGCGGTTTTCTTTTGCTGTTAACACGTCAACGCGATTTCTATAAAACAGACAATAAATGACTTTAAGAACGCACCAACAATGACTCAAAGTTTAATTATCTGAAATAAATTAAGTGACACCAATTATCTAAAATAAAGCACACACAAAAGAAAATTCCGTTATATTTTCTAATTTTGTCTTCTAATTTTGTCTAAATATAATTTATATGAATCAGCGAAACAAAGAAAGACTCATATCAGTTGACTCCACCCAGATTCACCCTAAACACAATCTCAGGCTCAGATATTGATTTTAATGCCTTATATGCATGTTTTGACCAGTTTTATGAAATAATAAATTGTTCTATATTAAAAAAATTAATTGTTATGTTACACCATTGTTGATCGCTCTTGCTAAATATTAAATATTACTTTTTTTCCATGATTTCATTACATCTGGCCATGTTAAAAGATTTACTGAAATGCAACTGGCAATTTTATTAGACAAGATTAACAATATATTTACCACCTGTATTATAGTCCTGTAATATATTAATTGATGTGTTTGAACAGTAAACTGTTTTTCTATTTTATGCAGTCTTCACAATGTACTAAGCGACATACCTAATATAATTTGCCAAACCCATTTCTGAACATGTAAACCATTTATCACCACGAGCCATTTTTTAAATTTAAATAAAACATAATTTCCTCCATGAAATAATAATTCACTTCCGTTTTGTCACAATGACCAACCAATCTACAATGTAACACATGTTAACAGGCTTAACGACAGTAACTGGCCACGTTTTTCAGCGGCTACACTATTGACTAATTATCTGGCAGATAATGTCGCGGGCTGTAGTGACATATTGCATTGTTTGAGGTCAATGCAGTTTTTTGTATGAAGTTAAGTACAATCACACAACACGGCCGGCGGGCACGTCTACCACAGAACAATCGCGGCATATGTGAAGAAGTGCATGTAGCCGTCACCGCCCGACGGCACCAGTGCTCATTATAAAACAAGAAAAGGCTTCCTTATCGAGGAACTAATAGCAACGGGACAACCACAGTAAACGGGCGGACGTCCAGCCGACGGTTTCTAAGACAAAGTGCAGAAATGAAGGACACTGGACACCATAAAACAATGCATACTGGGTCAAATCAAATGTGGTCCAATTGTCCGTACTCCGAAATTAGTACGGTCATTTCTAGATGTGTAAGATTAGATTATAGACAGATGACTATCACTAGTATCTTCGTGGAAACGCAGTCATGCTGGTCCACGTGCCACTATGAAGGTCAGTCTGGCTGATTGCTCGTCACATTCAAATTAAAACAAAATTAATTTTGCAACAAAACATAACAGTATGCTTAGATAAAACAATCGTTTAGAAAAGTTGTGTTGCAGCTGTACAGGCTTCCTGCAGCTCGTCTGACGGGACTTGATCATTTGCCAATCTAACATCAACTAATAGATATCAGTGCAATGTTTTCCAAATTTCACGTGGCTAATAAATTAAACTACCCCCTCCCGTCCGTCCCTCCGTCTGTCCGCCCCTCCGTCCGTTGTCCGTCCGTCCGTCCGTCCGTCCGTCCGGGCCCCTGAGGCGGCTGTCAGATGTTGTGTGCTGGCAATGGGGAGGCCAGTGGAATGCCTATGGATGCATTGTTACACGTCTGCAGCTGTCAGAGCCAAGACCTGTAATTATCAGACTATTATCACATTATCAGATCAGTGCGAGAACACTGCTGGAATGTGTGGACACTGCCTAGCACTGGGCAGTCTACACTGGCTAGGCTGGCCCAGTTTCAGCACTGTCCCCCAGTCTAGGCCCTGGTGTGACTGTCACAGGTCATAGCCTGGGGCCATGGCTGTCACCACTGGTGATAAGACAGGAGGATGCCCCTCTCCATTTCACCCAGTCATTTTGTCAAGTTGTTTTTCCTTCACTGTGGCCCTCTGCGAGGCAGCGTGCACCGTAAGTGATGTAAATTGATTTGACAAATGTACTTTTTTATCATCCAACTGCCGCGATTAATCTATCTTCACCGCCTGAAGAAGTTGCAGAGTGACGTTAAGCCATTTTTGTGTTGTGCCTGTATATGTGACATGACGATCGTTTCAGACAACAATCTGAGACAACGTATTTTGTTAATTTGGAGAAAACGGGCTGGTAGACGAAACAGGGAGAGCTTGATAAAGAGACAGGACAGTACATAATACTTGATATATGGGAGAGTTTGACAGAGAGACAGTAGAGATAGGGACACAGTTTGACAGAGGGACATTATATATAGGGGAGAGCATGACAGACAGCAAAGACAGGGAGAGAGTTTGACAGAGAGGCAACAGAGATGGGGGAGTTTGAAACAGGATTTGTACTTGGCACCCTAACTGTAGAAATAGGGGCGGTTTGACAGAGAAAAACAGTAAGATAGGGGGAGAGTTTGACAAAGAAAGGTAGCAGAGACAGGGGAGAGTTTGACAGAGGGACAGTGGA
>JAODUO010004344.1:0-10262 GCA_025642075.2 Ridgeia piscesae | reverse complement strand
TAGCATACCGGATGCTACATATAACATCCTGACAAGCACTCCCAGACTGGAATAAAATGGGATGTACATATAATACATGTAAGCTTGTATTTTTTAATGGGGGAGGGGTTTATTGCAGAACTATCAAGTATGATTTTTTTTTCCCCCCAGGGGAAAGTGAAATGTTCCCAAATTGAAAAAAAGGAAAATTTTGGGAAAAAACAAAAAAATGTTTTTTTGGGCCCACAGAAAGTAAAACGGGAAATTTTTCCCCCCATTTCCCAAATTTCATATAAGCTTTTAAAAAAAATTTTTCCAGGGGCCCACAAATTTAACACTTTTTATTTTCCTCATATCTCAAATTTCTTTCCAGCTTTTAAAACAAAAAATTTGGTTAAATTTTAATTTTGAATGCGGGGAAAATCTTTTTGGCTTTGTGAGCAATAATAAACTACAACAATGATTAAATACTTAATGTATTCAGCTTGCCCACCGTATACAGCAAGTTGCTCCATGTAGCGGATAATTATGAGTTAAAACGTATGCTTTTTTTTCAAATTAAAAAATTTCCAGCATAATTTAAAATTTTTTTTCCCATGGAAATTAAAGGAAAATTTTTAATTTAAAAACATATAAAATGTTTTCCAATTTTTAATTTAAAAAATTTTCCCTTAATTATGGGTTTTTAATGTTAATTTATCAACATGGGGCAGGTTAACCCGGTCGGAGAAATTTCTCTTTGGGAAAAGAAAAAAAGTAAATTCTACTTTGGGGTGGAGAAAAAACCGTTTCTAGGAACCTCCCGAAATTTAGCGATTGGGAAATTGGCAAATTCGTCAATTATTTATGTTTTATTTAGTTTGATGTTGTTATTTCAATTTATGCAGGGGAGTCACGGTGATGGTGTATATTTCATTCGAATACAGGGTAATGTCATGCTTCAATAAATGCGAGCACAAGGTCCCTCACCCTTGGTCCCAAAATTCCCCCCAAAAAGTAGTCCGTTATTGGGCTGTACTCCTGGATCTCAGGTTCACTGTTTTGCTTGCGTTTCATCTTGTTATGCCGAGAAAAAAAAGATCGTGTGACAGACGACAAAGTTCACGTGCTACCGCTCACCTGCTATGGAAAGGCCGGGGTTGGGAATTTTAAAAAAAATTCCCCCTTTTTTTTGGAAGTTTTAAAGGGTTAAAGGGAAAAATTTTTTAAAAAAATTGGTTTATTTTTAAAGTTTTAAAATTTTTATGTAAAAAAAGTGAAAATAAAATTGGGAAAGTAAATTTTTGTAAAAGAATACATAAGTTATTGTCAAATGTATTAGCTTAACCTACGCTACTCAACACGTAAAACAATATTTTAAATTCCCCAATTATTTGTTAATCACTAACCTTGAGGCAAATATGTTTAACAATAAGTGGAGCGGAACATATTTTCTATTTGTTCAAACATAAAATTTTAGCATGAAAACTAACATTTTTTTGTTGGGTCTAACATGTGTTAAGTTGCCTCCACACACATAACCCTAGACCTGCCCCACACCCCGATCAACTTGTCTGTGTCCACTAATATGTTTGTCAATTCACTAAACACTGAAGTTGATATTCATAAACATGTCAAATAAATATAACTTTCTGACCAAACTGATTAGACTCTGCACACATCACAACGCCAGTTGCACCCATGCAGTACAATACTGAAGTATCACAGTACAAGGCAAGTTATCAGACTGTTGTTTTATTTTCTGAGATATTCATCAAATACACAAACCCAGGAATACTATGACATTAAACTTGGCCACAGTGACTGACAGCTCACCCCTTTTCCCCTGTGCCCCCCTTTCCCCTCTGTGCACCCCTTACCCCTCTGTGCACCTACATCTGTGCACCTGCATCTGTGCACCTGCATCTGTGCACCTGCATCTGTGCACAGTCTCTGTGCACCTACATCTGAGCACCTCCATCTGTGCACCTGCCTCTGTGCACCTCCATCTGTGCACCTCCATCTGTGCTCCTACATCTCAACACAAGATGTCTTGTTGCACCAGGCAGTGTCCATTGAACGTCTCAAGCTCTCACCCTACGCATTTGGCAAAGTTTACATTAACGTGCATCACTTACAAAGAACAAAAATACTATGAGCAAGTGAGCTATGGATATGATCACTAAGAAAAAATTAAACATAAACAAGATTGTTGTGCATTGTAAGTTGGCCAAAGCATTTTCTAAAAAAATTCACAGCTGGCAGTAACAAAACAGCGATTCTATAGCAAAAAATTTGTGAAACAGACTTGAATATCTATGTAGTAGTATAACAAGAACAAATATGAATCTTGCAGCTGTTGTTTTGGCCTAGGAATATCACAACTGTTTTAGTTCAACATTTCAATTGAACCACGTCAACAATAAAACTCACAGTAAATACAATGTCACAATAGGCCATACATAACTATGTCCATGCCTGCAACACACAAGATTTGTTTGTTTCAAATATTACCAACATACCTGTTCTATGCACCAGTGCATGCACTAGTTCAATGCGACAACCAAGCAAAATGAAACAGGACATTTCAGAGATTAATATATCCAGAAACGTTCAGTTGATACTTTTTGCTTATATAACCCATATAATTGGGCCATGTTTCAAATTTGGAGACATATTTAACATCCTTAAGCGAAAGTTCACGAGCACAAAATTGACCTATATGTACTAGTTTGCTTTGCCAAGTTCTTCCTGGGCTACCGTGTACACTCTGTACACACTGTACACATGTAATATACACACAACTCACACCGACATTACTCAACCTCCTAATTAATTTACAACATGTATCTTGGATCAAGTTCATCCATCCTTACAAGACTGCGCCTTGAATAGCGTCACATTAAAGGCCCCATTATAAACTCCCACACCCCATTTTACTCATATCCTGACAAGTAAAACCTGACTTGTAAGCACTATCATGCCTTAGCTGCTCCGTGCAATGTCCGTGTATGAAACCATCAGACAAACTATTTTATTATTTTCAACCTGGTCTGGTAAACAAATCATTAGAAAATGGCAAAGCGACTGCATCTTTACACTGTGTAACAAGGTTATTCACACTATTTCAAGTTACTCGACCTAGTGATCATTTCATTTTTTGATAATTAAAAAAGTGCTTGCTTATTAAACCAAATGTTCATACTTTGTAACTGTTAATGTTCACATGAAAAAGTTTTAAATGAATAAACCTTTTAAAAATTGGGATTTCGCAAAGGAGGGGGAAATTAAAAACCACTAATCTAAAAAATACGGGGTTCAAAAATTTCCTTTTTTATGAAATTAAGTAAAATTATAAAGATTAAAAACCGGAACACGTTGTTTTACATGTGGCAAATTTAAAATTTATCATCCCCTTTAAATTTATTTAAAAGGGGGGTTTGTTTTCCCATTGGGGGAAAAACAAACAGTTGGGGTAAAAAAGTTGGAAATTACCACAAGGGGCACAAAACACACTTTAAAAAAGTTTGGTTAAAAAACCCGCACAGGGGCCACTCGTAATTAACCCGGGCCTAAGAGCAAATCTTCTTAACCCATCCCGGTTAAAATTTTTCAAACGGGTTCTTGAAAAATGTCTTAAAAAGGAAATTTTAAAAACAAAATTTATAAAACTGTAAATTTCCCCTGGGCATTTTCCCCACCCGGGGGTTAATGTAAAACCAAAATCAGTGTAAAATTTCAAGGACAACAATAATTTTTCCCAAAAAGGTTTGGCCCTTTTTTAAGGGAATCATTTTGGAATTTTAAAAATTTCCCAATATCCGGGTTTTTTTTTACTTTCCCTGAAACCACCAGAAGGGGAAAACACATCCCAAATCATTTTAAAAAATAAAGAAATTGTGAAATTTTCCCAGTGGTTAAAAATTTTAATTGCCCCCTAACCCATGAAATTTAAACCAAAACGGGGGAATGTTTTTTTCCCCTTTTAGTTATACAAATTACAACGATCATTAGGGATGGTTTTGAAAGACCCCTTGGGGAATAACTTTTTTGGAAGGGGGACTAAAATGGGTTTTTAAAAAGAAACGGGTTTTTGGCCCCAAAGCTTGTGTTTTCCTCCAACGGTGGAAACCCCAAATTTTTTTTGGAAAACCGAAAAAAACCTGAAGGGGAAAAAATAGAAAAAGAAAAAAAATAACTAAAAACCCTAATTGGAACACAAAAATTTGACAGGAGTCAAAAAAGGGACCCCCCAACCCAACTATTTTCCCCACACCAGAGAAAAACAGGGCCCCAAAAAGGATTTTCCTTTGGGTTGTTAAGCTGGGTTTGGGGATATCTCTGTGTGGGAGATAAATGAGTGGCTTAGGAGCTCCCTTCGTGACTCCTAGTCGAAATCAAGTGTTACCTAATTAGGAAATGTAGTTCATTGTATATTCTTATGTCTATTCAACACAAATATACAGTTTACGGTTTTCGATCGTGGATTTCCATTCCTGATTGAGAGGAATTAACATCAATGCAATGCGACCAAATTCAGTTTCTTTTCAACTCTTCATGTAGTCATTCCATAAAGTTATGCACAAGATCTTACAGGACCATCGTAATGATCTGTTGTGATTTGTATGAATCTGAGGTGTCAAAAACATTGCACGTTTTGTGAAAGTTGCATGGGTAGTGGCTATTAAAATCAACCACTGGAAATTACACAATTTCTTTCCATCTTTTTGCCACTGATTGTGTTGTATGTAAGACGAAGGTAATTTATCAAAGAACGTGTCTCGTGTTTATCCTGAATGTGTTTTTGTTCAGGGCTAGGTCTTTGCTATTGATTGTGCAGGCGTTTTTGTTATCCAATGTCTGAAAGTTGTGTTAGGTTTACGTTGCTTCAACTTGAGTCTCAGCCACGTTATAGGATCAGATGACACACGTTTGCGCAGACTGACAGACTGACTGTATCTCAACGACTGTGTCTAGTCTCAGCACAAGGTTTTGTGTCCAATTTATAGGCTGATTTGTCCAGTTTTCTGTTTTGGTTTTCACTTCTGAACTGACGTTTCAGATGTAAACAAAACCAGTATATTGACCATTTTTACTTCCGAAATGATTCCTTAGAAGCACGAAACTGGTAACAAATTATGTTGTCATGTGTAATTTTACACTAGATTTTAGGTTTTAGCATTAGCTTTTGTTGTGGTGTACATGCTCAAGCACGGATGAGTTGAGCAGTATTTATATTTTGTTGTTAAATTATCCTCTTATGACACTTGTGTCAGTAGGCTGTTGATATCAACCGGGATGGGATTAGCACAGATTTGCTCATTAGGCAGTTATTACGAGTGGCGTGTGCAGCTTTGTAACCAGCTTGAAAGTGAATGTTTTAGGTGCACCTCTCTGTGGTATTCCACTTATTACAACTGTTTGTTGCTATATGGAACGACAAACATAAATAATTGATGTTATGATAATTTTCATTTGCCACATGATATAAACAACGTGTTCACGGTTTCACATCTCATATGTACTTAATTGCATAAATAATTTTGGATAATTTTATGAACTGTACCTTTTTATATGATTCAGTGTTGTTTTAATAAAAACTCTCCTTAGCAGATTCATCCAATTGTAAACCAGGTTTATTCAGTTAAAACTATTGCATGTGAACATTAACAGTTACAAAGTATGAACATTTGGTTTAATAAGCAAGCACTTTTTTAATTATCAAAAAATGAAATGATCACTAGGTCGAGTAACTTGAAATAGTGTGAATAACCTTGTTACACAGTGTAAAGATGCAGTCGCTTTGCCATTTTCTAATGATTTGTTTACCAGACCAGGTTGAAAATAATAAAATAGTTTGTCTGATGGTTTCATACACGGACATTGCACGGAGCAGCTAAGGCATGATAGTGCTTACAAGTCAGGTTTTACTTGTCAGGATATGAGTAAAATGGGGTGTGGGAGTTTATAATGGGGCCTTTAATGTGACGCTATTCAAGGCGCAGTCTTGTAAGGATGGATGAACTTGATCCAAGATACATGTTGTAAATTAATTAGGAGGTTGAGTAATGTCGGTGTGAGTTGTGTGTATATTACATGTGTACAGTGTGTACAGAGTGTACACGGTAGCCCAGGAAGAACTTGGCAAAGCAAACTAGTACATATAGGTCAATTTTGTGCTCGTGAACTTTCGCTTAAGGATGTTAAATATGTCTCCAAATTTGAAACATGGCCCAATTATATGGGTTATATAAGCAAAAAGTATCAACTGAACGTTTCTGGATATATTAATCTCTGAAATGTCCTGTTTCATTTTGCTTGGTTATCGCATTGAACTAGTGCATGCACTGGTGCATAGAACAGGTATGTTGGTAATATTTGAAACAAACAAATCTTGTGTGTTGCAGGCATGGACATAGTTTTGTATGGCCTATTGTGACATTGTATTTACTGTGAGTTTTATTGTTGACGTGGTTCAATTGAAATGTTGAACTAAAACAGTTGTGATATTCCTAGGCCAAAACAACAGCTGCGAGATTCATATTTGTTCTTGTTATACTACTACATAGATATTCAAGTCTGTTTCACAAATTTTTTGCTATAGAATCGCTGTTTTGTTACTGCCGCTGTGAGGTTTTTTTAGAAAATGCTTTGGCCAACTTACAATGCACAACAATCTTGTTTATGTTTATTTTTTTCTCAGTGATCATATCCATAGCTCACTTGCTCACAGTATTTTTGTTCTTTGTAAGTGATGCACGTTAATGTAAACTTTGCCAAATGCGTAGGGTGAGAGCTTGAGACGTTCAATGGACACTGCCTGGTGCGACAAGACATCTTGTGTTGAGATGTAGGAGCACAGATGGAGGTGCACAGATGGAGGTGCACAGAGGCAGGTGCACAGATGGAGGTGCTCAGATGTAGGTGCACAGAGACTGTGCACAGATGTAGGTGCACAGATGCAGGTGCACAGATGCAGGTGCACAGATGTAGGTGCACAGATGCAGGTGCACAGATGCAGGTGCACAGATGTAGTTGCACAGATGTAGGTGCACAGATGTAGGTGCACAGAGGCAGGTGCACAGAGACAGGTGAGCTGTCAGTCACTGTGGCCAAGTTTAATGTCATAGTATTCCTGGGTTTGTGTATTTGATGAATATCTCAGAAAATAAAACAACAGTCTGATAACTTGCCTTGTACTGTGATACTTCAGTATTGTACTGCATGGGTGCAACTGGCGTTGTGATGTGTGCAGAGTCTAATCAGTTTGGTCAGAAAGTTATATTTATTTGACATGTTTATGAATATCAACTTCAGTGTTTAGTGAATTGACAAACATATTAGTGGACACAGACAAGTTGATCGGGGTGTGGGGCAGGTCTAGGGTTATGTGTGTGGAGGCAACTTAACACATGTTAGAGGTGTGTGTGTGTGTGTGCGTGTGCGTGCATGTGTGCGTGCGTGTGTGTGTGGATTGTACTAAGGGGAGACAACACATGTTAGTTTTCATGCTAAAATTTTATGTTTGAACAAATAGAAAATATGTTCCGCTCCACTTATTGTATAAACATATTTGCCTCAAGGTTAGTGATTAACAAATAATTGGGGAATTTAAAATATTGTTTTACGTGTTGAGTACCGTAGGTTAAGCTAATACATTTGACAATAACTTATGTATTCTTTTACAGTGTACAGTGTAGTCATTGTACAATAATCATTCACTTGTTGGCAGTGCTGTATGTTTGACTGATAGGTTAGTTTTTTATTTAATTCTACAATCACATCTCAAAAAGTACTTTACCAATTTTATTTTCACTTATTACATAACAACATAAAACATAACTTTAACATAATCAGCAATTTTTTATTAAAATTGCATACGCATGTAGCCTCGATTATCAACGTTCCGTGAGGTAGGAATTATCTAGTTGGTTATTGCCAACGCCGGCCTTCCATAGCAGGTGAGCGGTAGCACGTGAACTTTGTCGTCTGTCACACGATCTTTTTTTTCTCGGCATAACAAGATGAAACGCAAGCAAAACAGTGAACCTGAGATCCAGGAGTACAGCCCAATAACGACTACAACGGCTTATTTAGTCCTCTACAACTTTTTACAATGCCTCGGGTGAGATTTGGACGAATTATATGACCAAGGGTGATGAGCGATATTATAGGATGTTGCAGAGTCGACTGTTCCCGACTGACTGCTGATTTTAGGGCGGACAGTTTTGGCACACAAGCCTTTATGTGATGTGTACCTTGTGCTCGCATTTATTGAAGCATGACATTACCCTGTATTCGAATGAAATATACACCATCACCGTGACTCCCCTGCATAAATTGAAATAACAACATCAAACTAAATAAAACATAAATAATTGACGAATTTGTTCCATTTCCGAATCGCTACAAGTTTCAGAGCAGAGGATCGTGAGAAAGCAGGCTGTATGTCAAGAATCCACCCAACAGTAGATCAGGCGTTGTTTATCTTTCGCAGAACTGTAGTAATATGTATAACGTCCAGTTCACCTGGACTTCATTCATCAGTGTTTCCTCATGTGGCCATGATGATGATCATAACATCGCAGGCACAACATACCCCCACTGGCTATGCCAGGGCAAAACTTTTTTTGAGAATGTGCAAAATTTCCATTGGACAACATTTTATATGTTTCATTAAATAAAGATAAATATCACTTTACGGTTTCCATGAAGTCATGAATGTGACCACAGTGTAGGTCTGCTATTCAGGTTTTGGCAAGCTTTGCCATTTAAAGCATACGTTTTAACTCATAATTATCCGCTACATGGAGCAACTTGCTGTATACGGTGGGCAAGCTGAATACATTAAGTATTTAATCATTGTTGTAGTTTATTATTGCTCACAAATATCTGACAGATTTTTTTCGGTTTTTGAAAATCGATTATTCAAACCTGCAGTGGCTACAATATGGCAGAAGGCAGTATTTCAACCAATGATTTGCCGTCGTGTGTTTTGGATGGTTTATTTGATAGTTCTGGCAAAGAAACTACATCAGATGATGATGATGATGTTTGAAACTACAACAGTGTTGGCGAACTTAGTGACAAAACTGACCATGGCAACAGGAGTGTTTTGATCAACACTAGAACGTCAGTGATGATACCAGTTACAGCGTGAAACTGGAGGAGGAACATAATACCATGTTGCTCACTTTACTCGCTGCTCATCGTACTTTCCGAAAATATATAACATCCCTTTTCATAAAAAGCATATTTGTTCCTCAAATCTTGACTTGAAATTAGTTTGTCAACTTTGCGGCACATCACTGGGAATGTCGTACTGAAGGGTCACAGCAGCTCAGGGCTGTAGAACTGAAATTGTTAAATGTGAATCATACTTGATAGTTCTGCAATAAACCCCTCCCCCATTAAAAAATACAAGCTTACATGTATTATATGTACATCCCATTTTATTCCAGTCTGGGAGTGCTTGTCAGGATGTTATATGTAGCATCCGGTATGCTATTTAAAAGTACTACGTATCTGCTAGTAATACTGAGGTACAAGACTATGCTGTTGTAATTGTAGATGTTTACAATTACAACAGCATCACCGATAGTGCAATTAAGTTTGGTTACTTTTTGCGGTATCTAAAATGCTGTTATAACATTTATTTATGTTAAAATAAATCACGTCTACCACATTGACTTACATTTACTCAAAGAGTTAATCTAACAGTTTATCAGCGTTACTGGGTGTATGCAATGTACAAAGTTCACTGATTAACAAATATCCAGCTGCAGTCAGATAGTAGTATTTAATCTCTTCTGTCTTGACCTACAATGACCTGAAGCTCTGTATAATTTGAAAATAAGAAACTCACTGGCTGTGCTATGGACACCCCCAGGGGCCCATTATTGTACCTTTGGAAATTAAAGTTGTTTTATTTAAAAGTACAATAATATAGTCATGTATTTTAGTTAACGCTCACATTAAGTTTCTTGAAAACTTATTTTTGACGTCAGGTACTACCAGTCTCTTCATCTAGTTGCATGATTGCAACGCAGTTATGATTACAAAGCTAATCATAACTGTTTTACACTATTTTGCTAAGTACACGTGTAAATGTAATTGTCCTATTTCATTTTGGCAGTAATTGATTTCTAATCATTACTGGTGTGATTGCCTCCACTGCTGCTTGTAGATGGACATCGATTGCCATGAACATCATCCTACACTTCATTGTTACGGAATCTCACAAAGGGTTGTACGCAGTGGTCGCCTTCAAGCTCAACATATTCCAACTAGGGGCTCTGCTTGAG
>JAODUO010004343.1:0-11244 GCA_025642075.2 Ridgeia piscesae | reverse complement strand
ATACAGCATTGATTACTTTTAGTACACTTTCTACTTACTTATTATCAGGTATGCTTTACATTAAAAAATATAGGGGAATTTTAATCGTACTATTTTACTATAATTATGTATTAGTTTATTTATTAATATGTAAATGTACTTTTATTTATTAATCTACACCTCGAAGCAGCATATGCGGAACTGACAAGTGAAACCAGAGCTATCAGATATGAACTGGTATATGCTGCCCGGTGTGGGACCCATATACCACCCGAAACATCAACCATCTAGAGGGGGTCCAGCACCGGGCAGCAAGATTTGTGGTCCATAATTACAGCTGGGAAACATCTGGATCCACCTTGGCCTCTGCCCTCTCTTGGCCAACACTAGAACAGAGGAGGGCTGAGGCCAGACTTACCACCATGTATAAAATAACAAACAATCTCTTAGACATCAATTCCAACCAATACCTCATGCCCGGACACAGCCAAACAAGATCCAACCACCCACACAAATACAGACAAATAACAACCTCCCACAACTACTACAAATACAGTTTTTTTCCACAAACAATAGCCCAGTGGAACAGACTTCCTTCTAGTGTATTTGCCCACAACAGTCTCGACTGCATTGCAGGACATTAACCTGACAATTGCACCCTTCAGGCACCTCCAATAACCAATATACACCACCACCCCGTCCCCCTCCACACCCTATCCCTACCACACACCCACCCTTGATTTGTACTTTTCCCCACACCATCGCTGGTGTTTGGCACACAATAAACACAACGACTATGATAACCATGACTAGTGTAACGTTATTTTGCTCATGATTTCAGTGTGACGTCATTGTCCCTCTTTCGCGCTGTGCCACCCTGAAGTCATGTATTAAGTGGACATTGAAGAAGATCAGCATGACCAGTGGTATGGCGTAAACAAATGTGCAATTGAATATGCCTTCGTAAAGATAAAGGTACAGATATGCATGTGGAAGTTCAAAGAAACGAGGGACATTGAAAGCAATCAGTGCACATGTCATGATAATTATTTGAAATAAAATGGTATATACTCACGATATTTTGCCGTTTGAAACAAGTAATCATGTATACATATATTAATGTCAACAAGTATATGTACTGTCAGCAATAAATTATCAGCCAATGCAAGAGCCTTAAGAAGATAAGAACCGATTTTCTGACTACCCCCTTTATGAAGCACCACAAACGAGAGGGCATTTCCCACGAGACCAATTGTGCAGACAACGCAACCAATCACCCTGAAGACCACGTCACACCAGGGAATCCATGCCATCGTGAAATGTTTGTTACGCTGTAGTGACACTTGGTATATATGTCAACGTCACGGTGACACTTTCCGTAGTGATGACGTTTTGTAGCCGTTCCTTCTGTCCGTCTTTCTTCACTGGTGACGTCATAGACGTGATTCGTTCACGAAACAGCTCGTTTTGTAGTTTGGTTCAATTTCTACAGTATCACAACTTACTGTTGTAAATATTGTGCTCCCGAAACGTGCAGCCTTTCTCCATAAGTGGCCGGCTTGACGCATATGAAATGATCCATGGTTTATCTGCAGTTCATTCACAATGGCAGTTCGTATTTAAGAACAATTTGCACTACCATGCACACAGCGTACATCACATTACGAACTCTCATATTAGAGAGATATATGTATAGAGAGAGAGGCAGAGAGGCAGAAATGAAGGCAGAAGAATTTAGAAGAGGCCACAGAGGGAGCAGACAGACGAACAGGCAGAGAGAGAGAGAGAGAGAGAGAGAGAGAGAGAGAGAGAGAGAGAGAGAGAGAGAGAGAGAGAGAGAGAGAGAGGAGAGAGAGAGAGAGAGAGAGAGAGAGAGAGAGGAGAGAGAGAGAGAGAGAGAGAGACAGACAGACAGACAGACAGACAGACAGAGAAGAGAGAGAGAGAGAGAGAGAGAGAGAGAGAGAGAGAGAGAGAGAGAGAGAGAGAGAGAGAGAGAGAGAGAGAGAGAGAGAGAGAGAGAGAGAGAGAGAGAGAGAGAGAGAGAGAGAGAGAGAGAGAGAGAGAGAGAGAGAGAGAGAGAGAGAGAGAGAGAGAGAGAGAGAGAGAGAGAGAGAGAGAGAGAGAGAGAGAGAGAGAGAGAGAGAGAGAGAGAGAGAGAGAGAGAGAGAGAGAGAGAGAGAGAGAGAGAGAGAGAGAGAGAGAGAGAGAGAGAGAGAGAGAGAGAGACAGAAGAAAAAGAAGATTCAGAGGAGGGCAAGGTGAGACAGGCAGAGACAGGAGACAGAGACGGAGACAGAGACAGAGACGGAGAGACAGAGACAGAGACAGGGCCAGAGACAGAGACAGAGACAGAGACAGAGACAGAGACAGGGACAGAGACAGAGACAGAGACAGAGACAGGGAGAGAGACAGAGACAGAGACAGAGACAGAGACAGAGACAGAACGAGACAGAGACAAGGGCAGGGAAGACGAAGACGAAGACAGGGACAGAGACAGAGACAGAGACAACGACGGAGACAGAGACAGCGACGAGACAGAGACAGAGACAGAGACAGAGACAGAGACAGAGACAGGGACGAGAGACAGAGACAGAGACAGAGACAGAGACAGAGACGAGACGAGACGAGACGAGACAGAGACAGAGACAGAGACAGAGACAGAGACAGAGACAGAGACAGAGACAGAAAGAGAGAGACAGAGACAGAGACAGAGACAGAGACAGAGACAGAGAGACAGAGACAGAGACAGAGACAGAGACAGAGACAGAGCCGAGACAGAGACCGAGACAGAGACCGAGACAGAGACAGAGACAGAGACAGAGACAGAGCGAGACAGAGACAGAGACAGAGACAGAGACAGAGACAGAGACAGAGACAGAGACAAGAGGAGACAGAGACAGAGACAGAGACTGAGACTGAGACAGAGACAGAGACAGAGACAGAGACAGAGACAGAGACAGAGAGAGAGAGAAGAGAGAGAGAGAGAGAGAGAGAGAGAGAGAGAGAGAGAGAGAGAGAGAGAGAGAGAGAGAGAGAGAGAGAGAGAGAGAACAGGCCAGAGACGGGAAAACAGAGAGGAGACAGAAACAGAGGCAGAGAGCAGAATAGACGACGACGCAAAAGGGGGAAAGGAGGAGAAGAGAGGTTTAAAGTCTGGCATATGTGTGTGTGTGTGTGTGTGTGTGTGTGTGTGTGTGTGTGTGTGTGTGTGTGTGTGTGTGTGTGTGTGTGTGTGTGTGTGTGTGTGTGTGTGTGTGTTTGTGTCGGGGGTGTGTTTGTGTTGTGTGGGGCCCCCCGGGGGGGTGCGTGCAAGAAAAGTGTGGTGTGTGCATGCGTGCGTGATTGAGGATAAGTGTTATTTTGTCCCAAATGTATTTCTCCGTGTACATTTAGCAAGTCATACTTACATAAATTAATAATCGCCATACTTACATAAATTAATAGACATGGTTTCCCAAAATACATCTTTATTATACATAATTTATATTCTGGTATTTTCCATTGCTGATTTTAACATTATGTTTGTTATAGGCATATCTACTATACTATGGTATGCATACATTAATAAAAGTATATTACGTATGAGTTTATTTAGTGACGAATTCAGTACGAAAAACACGTTGCATATAAATAAAGATATATGGTAAATACTATACTGACCCGGAAAGAATTCAATGATTTTTTTAAATATATCGGTGATCATCGCTGGTGTTTGGCAGACAATAAACACAACGACTATGATAACCAAGACTAGTTTAACGTTATTTTGCTCATGATTTCAGTGTGACGTCATTGTCCCTCTTTCGCGCTGTGCCACCCTGAAGTCATGTATTAAGTGGACATTGAAGAAGATCAGCATGACCAGTGGTATGGCGTAAACAAATGTGCAATTGAATATGCCTTCGTAAAGATAAAGGTACAGATATGCATGTGGAAGTTCAAAGAAACGAGGGACATTGAAAGCAATCAGTGCACATGTCGTGATAATTATTTGAAATAAAATGGTATATACTCACGATATTTTGCCGTTTGAAACAAGTAATCATGTATACATATATTAATGTCAACAAGTATATGTACTGTCAGCAATAAATTATCAGCCAATGCAAGAGCCTTAAGAAGATAAGAACCGATTTTCTGACTACCCCCTTTATGAAGCACCACAAACGAGAGGGCATTTCCCACGAGACCAATTGTGCAGACAACGCAACCAATCACCCTGAAGACCACGTCACACCAGGGAATCCATGCCATCGTGAAATGTTTGTTACGCTATAGTGACACTTGGTATATATGTCAACGTCACGGTGACACTTTCCGTAGTGATGACGTTTTGTAGCCGTTCCTTCTGTCCGTCTTTCTTCACTGGTGACGTCATAGACGTGATTCGTTCACGAAACAGCTCGTTTTGTAGTTTGGTTCAATTTCTACAGTATCACAACTTACTGTTGTAAATATTGTGCTCCCGAAACGTGCAGCCTTTCTCCATAAGTGGCCGGCTTGACGCATATGAAATGATCCATGGTTTATCTGCAGTTCATTCACAATGGCAGTTCGTATTTAAGAACAATTTGCACTACCATGCACACAGCGTACATCACATTACGTACAACACGGCAGCATTACCAAACAGCGTTTTCCTGAACGTACAACTGCCGATAAACACAGATTGATGAATGGTCCATCTACTATGAACAAGCTTCGATATTACAAATGACTGTTAATTCAGTGCTTTAAAAATTGTTTGAACGGTACATGTTTCGCTTGCTTATATTTGATAAGGAAACAATTATGGAAATACATTACTTTTGATATAAGTGCGTGCGTAATCAACATATTTAATTGAAAGGGACTATCCGGCAGCCAATGACAAATCCTGTGATGTATATATATATATATATATACATATGTGTGTGTGTGTGTGTATGTTATATGTATAAGTGTGCGTTTGTATGTAGGTCAGTGTGTGTATGTGTGTGTGGTTTTGTGTGAATATGTGCGTGCGTACGTGACTTTGAGAGTCAGTGTTAATTTGTCTAAAATGAAGTACACCATGTACGTTTCACCTAACAATATAACTGCCAGCATGGCCATACATTGTTATCCCGAGTATATCTTTATGCATAATTTAAAATGTGGTATTTTTCGTAGATGAATCTTTCCAATATGTTGGCTTTAAGCATACCCACAATGGTATGCACATATTAATACATGTATAATACATATGAGTTTATTGGCGAGCTTGCATACTCACACAAAACGATACGGTGTTAATAGCGACCGATTCTTCTCGGCAAAATTGTTGATGTTTTGTGATAGGACGTGATGATTATGATGAAGCCGTTATTTAGTATTCGTCCATTAACATAGACGATGAGTCGCTGGCGTTCAACCAGTAAGTTCACAACGTGTAGCGTTGCTACTTATTATAAGAGACTTCCAACAAAGCAACGAAAACTGGACTAGATCAATTGTTTTGGTTGCAATGTGTAATTTGACCATAGTCTAGTAACCGGGCAACTGGTATTTTGCATGCTTGTGTTGATCTATTAATAGCCATTAGTCATCACGCACATTGAGAATAATGACACTTTCCTCTTGAGTTGCGGCCAACTGGGCGCTTATCGCCTACGATAGAAGTGGAGGATTCCTGCACGTTGGGTAACAGAATCCAATTTGATTGATGCCGAATTTATTTGCCAAAGGGTTCGAATGGGAAGGGAAGTATTACATAAACATCACTATAATAGTCATCTTCTGTACGTCGTCATGTTGTGCATCAGGCTACTTGTTACTGGTACTCGGTCCCTTATACCCCTCTGTACGCCATTGTTTGACATGTTGTTCTAAATATCGAAGTCTAATTCGCTATTTTAACAAATAAATATAATAAGATATGAATGTATAGTATAGGAAGACGCGAGCGAAGACATGATCTAACCAGGTATATATATATATATATATATATATATAATGAACGTTCGGTTTTATAAAAAGGTACAATGAAAAGTACTTGTACATTGATGTGTGCATGCATGCGTGTGGTGAGTGTATGTGCGGTCTGTATGCATTTGTTGTTGACTTAATTCTTCTTGGGGTTCGAAAAAAAAAAAAATTTTTAATTAAAATAATTTTATATATATATATATTTATTTTTTGTTTAAATTATTTTCTACCTCTTGTGCAATTTGGAACAGTCTGTCTTGGCCTAGCGTCTGCGTTCTTTGGACTTTCCTCAGGCTCTTTGATGCCATGTTCGTTTCTTTTATGTTTGTTTCTTCTTGGTTGTATTTCCTAATGTCTTCTCTTACGTTCTTCTTATTGGTCTTGCATATTTCTGCGTACTCTATTCGTTGTTGATCGTCGCCGTTTTCCACCATTTCTCGTCGTTTCATCATCAGGGCTAGTGTTGGTGACGATATCCTCGATTTTAGTGGTTTGTTGATCACCTTAGCTACTCTTGACGCGCTTTGTTGGATCAGGTCTATGATGGTTTCTCTCGTGGTGTCGATGTCGTCAAGTTCTTGTTGTGTCACGAATCGGCTTCTCAACTCGAGTTGGAATTCGATCTTCTTTGACCCTATATGTGTCGCATCTACACTTGGTGGCCTGTTGGTAATGGGTTTTTTCATTTCCAAGCCTACGTTCAGTTTTATGTTGCTCATAACCATTCTGTGATCACTTCCAATGTTGACTTGGTTGCTGACTGTTACGTCTGTGACGATGTATGGCCTGTTTGTTAGGATGTAGTTAATTTCAGTCTTCGTTACACCGTTTGGGCTTTTCCACGTCCATCTCCTTCATGATTTTGTACTTTCGTGATGTTGCCTATTCTACCAATGTGTCGCTTCTTTCGTTTTTCAATCCGAGCTCAACTTTGCCCTTTGCCGTTACCATAGGGTTTCTTCTTTCCTCTATGTAAGCATTAACGTCTCCCACCAATACCGGTTAGTGGTTTGGTTTCCCTAAAATCTCATCGACGTCGTTGTAAAAGCTATTTACGTCGTCTTCTTCTGAGTGGTTTGTTTGTGCATATCCTTGCACTATCTTTAGTTTGTAGCGAGCGCTTTGTTATGCACGGAACAATTTTTTCTAGTCTGACCCTGATGCTGTTTACCCTCGCTATATGGTCTTTCCATTTCTGTTGATGAGAAAGCCTACTCCTGCTTGGCCGTTATTTGCCTTAGAACGGTATAGTAGGTGTAAGTTCTTCTTCGATGTCTTGTATGTGTTCTTAGTAGAGTTCTGACGTTGTAGGTCGCTATATGTAGTCTACTTAACCTCTTTCAGCGGGTTTTAGCAATGTGGTCAACTCAATATTAAAGTAGACAGTTAAGAAAATTATAACACAATATATTTATGGTTTGAATTTCCTAGTGTGTAACATGTTTAATGCCATAACGACGGACTTGTTCAATTTGTTTCAGCAAGGATCACTGTGAATGTCATGACAGTCATACAAGATGAATCTGTTGACACGGGGTCTGTCTCACACGTCTCATACCGGAGCCAGTTCACATTGTTGCCTACATGCTGGTCTTGATTGTGTGTAATACATGCTCAAGCAATTAGGACCATATCTCTGACACAACCATTTTAGAACACTAACTTTACCAAAACACATTGTTTCAGCAAAATGTGTGCAGTATATTGTTCTTGTAGACAAGGGATTCACTTCCGTTATTTGTGAATATTTATTATAGCACAAGCATGGCATTATGCGACATCGACACGTGAACATTGCTACAGAAAGTTTGCAGCATAGTGTAAATATGTTTATGCTAAACTTTCTGTGGATTGATTGGATATTGTGAATATTGATAGACCTAATACCCATGACGGTTGTATAGTATAAAATTTTAGCAAATGCTTAAACCTTCCTTTTCACATGATTGGCTCCCATGGGCATAAGAATTAAAGTAGAAAGTATTATATGATATTTGGTTCAGCGGAGAAATATCATGAACAATATTATAGTAACAAACATTAGGTCATCACGTTTATGTTTAAAAGGATATTTGATTACGTGTGTACTGAACATGACACAGTGAACTAGAAGTATGTAAATTAGTGCAAATGTGTGGATAAACACTTTTTTTCAGAATGTATAATATATTTTTATGCTGTGGCACTGATTCACTGACCTATTATTCATTTATTTACTTTTAATGATAAATAAAATTATTGGGTGGTGTCTATTCTTTTAAATAAATACAACTACACAATTGTTGACAGTTCTGGTTTCCAACTCATGAAAAATAAACTAAACAATACTTGTTTGGGGGTGTAAATTGTCTATCACAAGTAAGAAAGCAGAACAATAAAAAGAAAAACAGAAAGGTTGCGTATCTCATTTGTGGCAAAATAAATCCGAACTCCACAGTTATCCTGGACAACTCAGTTTCTGCCTTACGTAAGAACATAATGTCAAGGATGGACGCGGACGAGTGTTGCCAGTATCAAAGTCTTTTATTCATTAGCCCAAACAAATGACCCTAAAAGCACAACGTATGTGTTACACACAAAATATATACAATCAAACACAGGAACAACAATCACATGCAAATATATACACAGCCTAACATTGTCGTTAAGCAAATACAGATGACTGAGTTTACCGGTAACTTGGTTAACACTACCCAACACGTGTTAAAACAAAATATATACAATCAAACACAAGAACAACCTTCACCTGCAAATCTATACAGTCCAACACAGGACTAACCGTTGTCCTTACAAAAATACATGACTGCTGGTTAGTTACTCATAACATTGCGGCCGCAATTAACACTTAATCAGTGTAATCCAAGCAATAGGTCCAGACATACCAGTACATGATTAACCATAAACCAAACTAACTCCACATTGTCCATCCATCCCCATCGGGAACACATTTAAAACCACACAAATATAAAGTATAATAAACCCTAGAAAATCACTCGTAGTACCTGCCCACAGTCAGGCGTCAGGACACACCACAATGCTCCGCCACTTGCTACCTGCTAGAACCCTTCCTGTATTGTGGGAGAAACAAATATCCAGACATATATCACCAAGTAACGTGTGTGGGAAGGATTCAACGGACCACCAATTATCGTCCAAGTAAACAAGTCTCCGGGTGCTGCCCCCCAGCGACCATATTGTTAACGACATCCGTGGCCTCACACGCCGCCATTTGCATTTAAGACAAAATAATGAAACGAAGTACAGCAAAATATAACCTCTAAGTGGTGACTGACATAACAATAACATTATTATGACACAAATTTATAACTTATCCCGCAGGGACACACAGTTTACAATAGGATAATTAGGCTCTAATAATAAGCGAGCATTCACGCTGGCGAAACATAAATGTACATAACACGAGGGATCAACTAATGGCTAATGCCAGTCACCAATACTGTTCAATTCTTATACCAATTACTGATAAATCATTACACAGAACACTAGCCATCATAAGGGCAACACAATTAATAATTAAAGAGAAATTAAACACTGCTACTTAAATCTTTCCAGAAAACAACCCCTTCCCAATTTCTGCACGTGGGGAACGTTCAACCGTGGTAATGGGGACCAACTCTTCCCCGCAACCCAAACATCCCACTCCCAATTCGTACAACCTCCGGTCACTCCGCCCGAGCACATCGGCTCATATCCATATAAAATACTCTTTAGAAGAAGATTAAATAAAAACGTTTTGGTTAAATTGTTTTCTTTTAAATACATATTTTAGTAATATAGGAAAGTGGCTACGGGCAGTTAGAAAATCAGGGATTACTTTAATTATCGCATGTTCACCGTCGTAAATAGTCTCACCCCCTACCGGGGTATTTTTGATTATTAGAAGGGATATGGATAACACCAGGTGGCGTTAGTGAAATGAGTTTAATTCTATCCATGACAATAACATGCAGTTTTTCCGAGAAAAAATCGTCCAGCAACGTATCAATCATTATTAATCATAATCACATATTTTATCAGAGGCATGCAACGAAAGCGTAAACTAAATTGTTTTCCGTGAAATATTTACAATAATTGTGAGGTGAACTGCGTTTGCTTTCAAAACCCATCCCCCAAACATGTTTACCTCGTTTTAATTTGAAACAGATAACTGCAAGTTTGTAGATGCCATCTTTCTCACAATGTCCGATATGTCTGACCAAAGGTGTATTTATAAGAGATCCAGCCATTATAACTATAATGACGCAGAAACTGAGATGGGGCAGAAGCCGAGATGGTGACTATAATCAGTGTGATCAACCTTGCCCTTATATGAATATGATATTCGAGCTTTATTACTGGTATCCAACCATATATCTACTGCTACTAGTACTACTAACGATTACCACAATATATAAATACTAACAACATTTCCCAAATCGGTTTGGTTTATTTTCATCAGTGGGAAACTAGAACCGTCATAATTTCATTATTGTGGCGTGCCCCCATCAATTCCAGTAGCGCGGAATCTCGCGACATTCACGCCCCATATAAACGTAGTCGCTAGGCAACGGCAATTTGAATCGCTAACGCACACCGGTAGGTTCGACACTTTTTACTACTACCATTTTTTTTTCTTACGCTACTATATCGTTATTCGAAAACCTTCACAAAATATTTCCTAAAACTGCTTTTATTCGCGTCGCAAAATTGGTGTGGGAGTGTCAGTGACAGTGTGAATACATGCTGACAGAAGTTTTTCATAAATTTGACAATGTAACAAATACACAGTTGAAACTTAACGACCCGATTGCAAAAACAGTTGTCAAATTCATTCACCTACCTCTAAGAGTAAGTCTAGTACCGTTTTAATACTACTAATGCGTCTGTAACGTCGATAATTCGAGGTCAGAGCAGGAGGCGCAACACACCACAACATCAGGCGTATTCATAATTGGTCTCTGGACATGTAATACTACTCTTTTTCTTCGCCTTTTCACACTAAGTGGGGTCAGCGGACCGAATTCTTGATTTCCAGAATGTTCTGTCCTGTGCATCCTCCGGGGTGATCCGCAGTTCCTGCTTGTCCCTTTGGACTCGATCCATCCATCTCCCTCTTGGTCTTTTTCCTGGCACTATCATATCAACAATTGCTTTCACGTCGTTGTTTTTTTCCATTCTCTGCATGTGTCCATACCAGCGTAGTTTAATTTCTCTTGTATGCTATTCACTCATAGCTCCTTTCTGATGTCCACACTCTTTACTTTGTCTCTCAGTGTTACACCTTTAATTCTTCTCCCTCCCAACCCTGTTTTCTCG
>JAODUO010004342.1:0-18358 GCA_025642075.2 Ridgeia piscesae | reverse complement strand
CAGCCATGGTCGCCCTGACCCAATGACACGGTTAGGCAGTAAAAAAGTTGCATGGTTGTAACAAGCTCACCATTAACCAACAGCTATAGCTATTCCAAGAGTTGACAGAAATTACTGACTGGAGTGGCCAATGGATGCAGAGAAACGTGCTTAGTTTGGTAAACATTGACGAGCAGCGCACATGCTTGCATGAAACAAAGTGCAGTGTATGTTTGTTTTAGAAACGACGATTATTTTTCAACATGCACGTGCTGTGACATCAGCGCATTTGAGCAGTACGTCGTGTCTCCAGTTTCCAGGTGTGATTGTATTGTGGAAGCTGTTGACAGTGAAACGTTGCATTTTAGTTGATTTCTCTAAGCGGATAGGTACTCGGCAGTGATTCGGCTTGCTGACAGCTTTGCTGGATTACTGCCTGCGTTCCGTTGTAAATATTGACGGGTAGGATACGCGTGATGTTCCAACAAATGGATTCGTCCGCCATTACCCATAGTAGTCCTCCAATCTTCTCCATAATTTGGAACATTTGGAACAGATTGTAACCAACTTTCACTCGCAAGGCGGCGCCACATTCGAATTTTAAATTACCGGGTGTAGGCGCAGTGCGGTGCGCGGCGTCGTTATTCTTGCAGCGACTATGATATCTATAGGTACTTATGTTGTAAAAAAGTCGAAAAAATATGGAACGCTTCACGAATTTGCGTGTCATCCTTGCGCATACTGCTGACCATTCTTCTCCATATTTTGGAACCTTTGAAATTTGAAACACTTTGGAACACTTTGGAACACAAGTCAAATTTTGGAACATCTCCTCTCCGCGGAGGAGCAAATCTCATACGAATTACTAACAATAGTTTCAACTCATTCGCAACGCGGCGCCACCCTTCACTCGGCATCACTTCGCACACGGGTAAGTCGGCCATTTTTTCGCTTTCAAACTCGCAATTGTGCAACTATCTTTTCGCATTGATTCGCAATTCTCTCTCGGCACGCACCTTCCCCACCACCCAGTGCATCTAGCAGGCGAAAAGCGCGCAACAAAATTCACTCGCAAACGTCTTTTATTCTGCACGCAAAATTCGAAGTGGACCTCGTGCTCGAGCGCACACTTTCATCGCCTACTTTTACACTTTTACACAATTCCAACGCTAAATATCCACAATTTTTTACGTCAACGCCCCTCCCGTGTCACCACCAACATTTCCCCTCCGATCAAATCTTTCACATTTCAAAAAAACACCGCTTTTTTACATTTTCCTCTTTTCACCGCTCCGGTGTAACGGCTTTCAATGTGTGACGCGCACATATTTTCCCTCTTTCGCAAATGTCAACAAACTCCGTCTCCGTTCCCTCTTTCCCTTCTCTTTTTAAGTTCGATTCGCGATGCCTAAGGACGGATTGTCATCGTCGGAGTGGAGGCGGCGTCTCCGCGGCTTCGCCATGGGAGACCACAACCTCGGCAGGGGGCAGAGGCCCAAGAGGGACACGCACTGGGCGCGGACGCTTGAGAGCATCGAGAGATGCCCCAAGCACAGGTCCGTCGCCTCGCACGATCCCTACGGCCGGCCCATTCAGTGCAAGTGTGGCTTCCACCGCACCAACGCACCACCCGCACCCAACCTGGTCACCCGCCCCCGACGACCAGCAACCGTCTTGCCTGCAGTGGTAACGTACGGTAGTTAAGGCAACCTTAGTTAAGGCAAGTTGGTTGTTTGGTTCTCTCATTCTCACTCTCACTCTCACTCTCACTCTCACTCTCACTCTCACTCTCACTCTCACTCTCACTCTCACTCTCACTCTCACTCTCACTCTCACTCTCACTCTCACTCCACTCCCACTCCCACTCCCACTCCCACTCCCACTCCCACTCCCACTCCTACCACTCTACCACTCTACCACTCTACCACTCTACCACTCTACCACTCTACCACTCTACCACTCTACCACTCTACCACTCTACCACTCTACCACTCTACCACTCTACCACTCTACCACTCTACCACTCTACCACTCTACCACTCTACCACTCTACCACTCTACCACTCTACCACTCTACCACTCTACCACTCTACCACTCTACCACTCTACCACTCTACCACTCTACCACTCTACCACTCTACCACTCTACCACTCTACCACTCTACCACTCTACCACTCTAGTCCGAGTGTAGCAGCTGTGTTTCATGGCTCCGCCACTCCTCGCTCGTCCGCGTCTGCAGCCGCTGCTGAATCTGCCGCTCCCGAAGGCGTGCTGGAGCCGATGATGGTGTCGAGTCGCCAGGTGGGTACACGTTGTCTGTCAGTTTCAAAATCGAAGACGTCCAGTCGGTGTCAATAAAACTTGTCTGCTCACTTGTGAACCTTGTCGCGTCGTCTCGTTTCAGGTGCTGAGCGCAAGCCCAGCTACCTCGACGGCCCGCACACCTCGCGATGCTGTGGCTCCAGCCCCTACTGCGCCGGCACAGTCAAGGCATGTGGTAAGTTGACTCATTTCAGCAAACCGACGGTCACTCACTCACTCACTCACTCACTCACTCACTCACTCACTCACTCACTCACTCTTGTTTCAGCTGCCGACGACGAGCTTCGCCCCCTCGCCGCGCTCCACTGCCACGGCGAGACTCACCACCTCGCCGACTTTGACTGTCGTGTCCCAACTGCGGGCCGCGCGAGCAGCTGCGGTCGAAGGGGCTGTATAACCGAGTGCGCCGTGTCGTCGACGTGACCGACATCTACTACCTGGCGGCGGAGTATATGGATTGTCGGTCATGCAGGGGCACCTTCGTCGCCTGGGACCTGCGCATTCTCGACCAGCTGCCCGAGGGAGTCCGCGCGCGCTTCCCTGTTGTACTCACGTACAAGTACGCGTGTGACCGGGCCGTGATCGCCTCACTACGTGCCCGCACCCTCGGAAACAGCCCCACGGCGCTTCGCAACAACCTGCAGGAGGTGCACAGCGAGGCACACCTGCGCCGCGTGACGCAGTACCTTCACGACTGCGTCCGCTACCGGGCGAAACGCGCGACGTACGGCGCTGGAAGCCCGAAGACCGCCGTCGCCACCACCGACTTCCCGCCGCCGCCGCATCCCGACGTGTTCCGGTCCGCCAAGTGGTTCTTGGCGACGTACGTCCGGGACGTCTGGTCGCGATTGCCCTCCCTGCAGGCAGCGGTGACCTCCACCTTCGGTCGGGTCCTCAAGATCGACTCAACCAAGAAGGTGTGCAGGAAGCTGCAGGGAGCCAGCGTCGGCATGGCGGCGTGGGCGACGAACGTCGGCAACGAGCGAGGCGAGGTCCTCATCACGGTGCTCACCGAGTCCGAGAGCGCCCACGGACTGGAGCCGCTCGCGAGGGGCCTCGTCGATCGCTACCGTCGGGCGGGACAGCCGCGTCCCCTCGTGCTGTACACCGACAGAGACTGCTGCACACAGGACGGGCCGTCGAAGCTGGTCGCACTCTTCGACGGGTGGGAGGGCATGGCGGTGCGACTCGACGTCTGGCACTTCATGCGCCGCATCGCCGTCGGCGTGACCAGCGAATCGCACCCACTCTACGGCACGTTTATGCAGCGAATCAGCGGCTGCATATTCGAGTGGGACGCCGACGACCACAGGCTGCTGCAGCAGGCGAAGAGGGCCATGCTCAAGGATGCCGGCATCGCATCGCCGTCCGAGTCGGCAATCCGGAAGGCGATCACCCGCGACGAGCTGGCCCTGCACTGCCGCAGGAGGACGCGCGGCACCGAGGCGACCGTGACCGCCATCGAGACGCTCCTCCTCGCGCTGGCCGACGCCACCGACACGCTCGGCGTGCCCCTGCTCACCGACGAGATGACCCTGATCTGGGCAGAGCAACGTCGACACGTCGCGTGTCTGCAGGATCCGCCAGGCGTCGCCTTGTACTCCGTCACCGGTACGTTGAGGAAGGGCGGCGTCCAGCTTCCGGTCCTGCGGTGCGCTCGCGGAACCACGTCCCTGGAGAGCTTCCACCTGCACCTGGCACGCTTCATCCCGGGGACGTCCGCGAACGCGACGAACTTCCAGGCGTTCCTGCTGGACGGCATCACGCGCTGGAATGCCCAGCGATGCCGGGACGCGCTGGACGCGCCGACACCAAGGCTGCGCACGTTCGACATGTAGGCGACACACATTCAAAGCCGTTACACCGGTACCTGGAACGTTGAAAATGCTCCAAAACGACTCACTGAGGCAAAGTTAGCAGGCAAGAGTCGATAAAATATTCGGGTTGTTGCACGCGCCATATGTTTTTACAGAAGGGAAGGGGAAGGCGTATGGTTCCTTTGGTGGATGTAAATGTTGACAAGCAGGTGGTCGAAACCAGCCGGTAAACACGCCGTCCACTTCGAATGTTGCGACGCGAATAAAAGTAGTTTGCGGCTAATTTTTTGTACGCGCTCTTCGACGATTGCACGCGTTGTGGAGCAACGAAGAAGCGTGCCGTGAGGCATTTGCATAAAAACGTCGAAATGTTAGCGTAAGAGATGAAGTGAAAATGGGTAGAAAATGGCGGACCTACCAGCGCTCGAGTGTGGGTTCACTAAAGTGGCGTCGTACTGCGAGAGAAATTGGCGGATTTTTTTGATGGTTTTTGTACCTCCGTCGACAGGAGATGTTCCAAATGTTTCATTTTTGGATGGTTTTTGTACCTCCGTCGACAGGAGATGTTCCAAATGTTCCAAATGTTTCAAATATCCCATGTTCCAAATTATGCACCGGGCGGATACTGCCGATTCTTCGCCACGAGGAGGTAAATAGACAAGCAGACGAGGAGAGAGAAGGAAGGAAAAAGGAGTGCAAAGGGCTAAAAAGGGCCCAGAAATTCACCGGGGGGCGGCCGGGGCGTATACAAATGCATGTGCGATGCCAAGGCGGATACTGCCGATTCTTCGCCACGAGGAGGTAAAAGGGGGTAGACAAATGGGCGAGACGAGAGGAGAGAGAGAAGGAAGGAAAAAGGAGTGCAAAGGGCTAAAAAGGGCCCAGAAATTCACCGGGGGGCGGCCGGGGCATATACAAATGCATGTGCGATGCGATGCCAAGGATTCGGGAGCCAGTCGACGCGTCGCCTGCAGTGGGTCGCAGCACCCGTGGCGCTAAAAAGCGGCGTTTTTCGGGGCTATTGTTACAAAAATTGCTTTAAAAACGTGCGCGCGCTTTACGCGCTCTACGTAGGAGGCGTGTGTGTGTGTGTGTGTGTGTGTGTGTGTGTGTGTGCGTGTGTGTGTGTGTGTGTGTGTGTGTGTGTGTGTGTGTGTGTGTGTGTGTGTGTGTCGGATACTGCCGATTCTTCGCCACGAGGAGGTAAAAGGGGGTAGACAAAGGGGCGAGACGAGAGGAGAGAGAGAAGGAAGGAAAAGGGAGTACAAAGGGCTAAAAAGAACCCAGAAATTCACCGGGGGGCGGCCGGGGCATATACAAATGCATGTGCGATGCCAAGGATGTGTGTGTGTGTGTGTGTGTGTGTGTGTGTGTGTGTGTGTGTGTGTGTGTGTGTGTGTGTGTGTGTGTGTGTGTGTGTGTGTGTGTGTGTGTGTGTGAGTGTGTGTGTGTGTGTGATAATCGATAAAAGAAACCGTCAAAAGCCTTACGCTTGCGGTTACCAGCGGAAGCATGCGTGCAAACTGCGAATGTAGTGTGTAGTGCGTATTGGTTGATAACGCATTGTCTTGCGGGGCCACGAGGTTATTTGCCCACTTTGCACCGGCCATCGTATCGTTTACCTCGGGAGGGAGTCGAACCCTCGTACAAGACAATGAGGTAATTAATAGCGTGTTTATTTTGCATTTTTTGCTCTTTCTCTTTTCACTGTCACCACTACTAGCGTATTTTTGCGTGTTTTCTTTTCTCTTTTCCACTGTCACCACAACTGGCGTATTGTTTGGTGTTTTTCTTTAAAACAAGTGCAGTGAATAAAGCTGTGAACACAACAATTGTAGAGTAACATACTAGCTAGATAGCTAGCTAGCTAACAACAGAAAGACACATGCTGCTGCATTAGTTGTGATGAAAAGAAATACATTTTTTTTGTGTTTGTGTTGTGTGTTGTGTGTGTGTGTGTGTGTGTGTGTGTGTGTGGGGTGTGTGTGTGTGTCTGTGTGTGTGTGTGTGTGTGTGTGTGTGTGTGTGTGTGTGTGTGTGTGTGTGTGTGTGTGTCTGTGTGTGGTCTGTGTGGGTGTGTGTGTGTTGTGTGTTTTGTGTGTGTGTTGTGTTGTTGTGTATGTCTGTGTGTTGGTGGTGTGTTTTTGTGTTGTTGTGTGTGTGTGTGTGTTTTGTGTGTGTGTCTTTCTGTGTGTATGTATGTGTATGTGTGTGTCTGTCTTTGGTTTGCATAATATATATATATATATATATATATATATATATATATATATATATATATAAATGTATGTATATGTGTGTGCATGTCTGTGTGTGTCTGTCTGTGTGTGTCTGTATATATATATATATATATATATATATATATATATATATATATGTGTGTGTGTGTGTGTGTGGTGTGTTTGTGTGTGTTACTTACTGTAATTCAAGGGTAGTGAATAAAGTGGTCATTTGCAGAATTGTCTAGGCAACAGAGAGTTACACATTGCTGAAAGTACAAATAATAAAAAAGTATGTTAAATTGACAGAATAACAATATGAACATACATAAGCAACATGTTCAAGTTTTCAAAGTTAAACATCCTGCAAATCACAAGTGCATCTATACACACCGAATAATACGTAACACATGGCAAAGTACAGATAATGCCTAAAGAAACTGTAGTGGAAACTGAAAGATATGTGGTAATGAAAGTACAAGTTAATGCTCGCTATCAAACTGTGCTACAGATGCATGGTGTGAAGCCGTCAAGATAAATATAATGCAACTCACATGGAGAAGTGCATGCATCTATAGACTGGTTTATACGAAATGCAAGTAATATGACAACGAACGCATAGGAGGCTGAAGCCGAAATTCTAAGTGAAAGCGATATGCTACTGAAGGCACAAGATCATGCTAGCTGGCTGTCAAAGTGTGCTATACTTGCAAGCTGTCAAGTGTCAAGTTAAACGTAATGAAACTCGCAAGGCAAAGTGCATGTAAAACTGAATTATACGTAATGCAATTCACATGGTAAAGTACACGTATGCCAGGTTTGTAGTGGCAACATAAAGTTATGCGCTATCTAATGCAAAGAGAACCTACTGCTAGCTGTGAGTGTGTGCCATAGATGGAAGCTGTCCAGTTATACATACGTGATGTCGTATCCAATCCGATTCAACCCAGGCAAGTAATCAATGAAAATATTCAATACACAATCAAACTGTCGACAGACAAACAACATGTTATCATTGGCATGCATCATTTAGAACACAAACCGACGCAACACACAGTCGAATGGGTCATGACACTAGGTTGATGATGCTTGGTTGGTGGGGGGCATACTTAGACGGTCTGAATCGGGTCGGCCAACCGCGGATCCGTCGTCTGCTTGTGCCCTGAAGACGAACCATACAGTCGGGTGAGTAATAAATGTTGTTTCCGTATTGTTAAATGTAAATCGACGTGTAATTCGGGGTAAGTTTCGCCGTTTATTTGACAGATATAAAACGAGCGAAATATGTAGGCGACACACATTCAAAGCCGTTACACCGGTACCTGGAACGTTGAAAATGCTCCAAAACGACTCACTGAGGCAAAGTTAGCAGGCAAGAGTCGATAAAATATTCGGGTTGTTGCACGCACAATATGTTTTTACAGAAGGGAAGGGGAAGGCGTATGGTGCCTTTGGTGGATGTAAATGTTGACAAGCAGGTGGTCGAAACCAGCCGGTAAACACGCCGTCCACTTCGAATGTTGCGACGCGAATAAAAGTAGTTTGCGGCTAATTTTTTGTACGCGCTCTTCGACGATTGCACGCGTTGTGGAGCAACGAAGAAGCGTGCCGTGAGGCATTTGCATAAAAACGTCGAAATGTTAGCGTAAGAGATGAAGTGAAAATGGGTAGAAAATGGCGGACCTACCAGCGCTCGAATGTGGGTTCACTAAAGTGGCGTCGTACTGCGAAAGAAATTGGCGGATTTTTTTGATGGTTTTTGTACCTCCGTCGACAGGAGATGTTCCAAATGTTTCGGGAGGTTTTCGTACCTCCGTCAACAGGAGATGTTCCAAAATGTTTCAAATGTTCCAAAGTCGACAGGAGATGTTCCAAATGTTCCAAATGTTTCAAATATCACATGTTCCAAATTATGCACCGGGCGGATACTGCCGATTCTTCGCCACGAGGAGGTAAAAGGGGGTAGACAAAGGGGCGAGACGAGAGGAGAGAGAGAAGGAAGGAAAAAGGAGTGCAAAGGGCTAAAAAGGACCCAGGAATTCACCGGGGGGCGGCCGGGGCATATACAAATGCATGTGCGATGCGATGACAAGGATTCGGGAGACAGGCGTTTGTCGCAGTGGGTCGTGAACTCCGTGGCGCTAAAAGCGGCGTCGCTGGGGCTATTGTTAAAATTGGCTTTAAAACGTATTTTTAGCCATGCCTATTATAGTATGTGTGTGTGTGTGTGTGTGTGTGTGTGTGTGTGTGTGTGTGTGTGTGTGTGTTCGTGTGTGTGTGTTTGTGTTTGTGTGTGTGTGTGTGTGTGTGTGTGCGTGTGTGTGTGTGTGTGTGTGTGATAATCGATAAAAGAAACCGTCAAAAGCCTTACGCTTGCGGTTACCAGCGGAAGCGTGCGTGCAAACTGCGAATGTAGTGTGTAGTGCGTATTGGTTGATAACGCATTGTCTTGCGGGGCCACGAGGTTATTTGCCCACTTTGCACCGGCCATCGTATCGTTTACCTCGGGAGGGAGTCGAACCCTCGTACAAGACAATGAGGTAATTAATAGCGTGTTTATTTTGCATTTTTTGCTCTTTCTCTTTTCACTGTCACCACTACTAGCGTATTTTTTGTTTGGCATTTTCTTTTTTCTGCTTCACTGTCACCACTCCTGGCGCATTTTTGCGTGTTTTCTTTTCTCTTTTCCACTGTCACCACAACTGACGTATTGTTTGGGTTTTTTCTTTAAAACACAACAATTGTAGAGTAACATACTAGCTAGATAGGTAGCTAGCTAACAACAGAAAGACACAGGCTGCTGCATTAGTTGTGATGAAAAGAAATACATTTATTAAATGTTTTGTTTGTGTGTGTGTGTGTGTGTGGTGTGTGTGTGTGTGTGTGTGTGTGTGTGTGTGTGTGTGTGTGTGTGTGTGTGTGTGTGTGTGTGTGTGTGTGTGTGTGTGTGTGTGTGTGTGTGTGTGTGTGTGTGTGTGTGTGTGTCTGTGTGTGTGTGTTGTGTGTATGTCTGTGTATATATTGTGTGTGTGTGGATGTGTATGTCTGTGTATGTCTCTGTGTGTGTGTGTGTGTTGTGTTTTGTGTGTGTGTGTGTGTATGTGTGTGTGTCTTTGTGTGTGTATGTATGTGTATGTGTGTGTCTGTCTTTGGGTGTCTGCATGTATATTAGTTATATATATATATATATATATATATATATATATATATATATGTATGTATATGTGTGTGCATGTGTGTGTGTCTGTCTGTGTGTGTGTATATATATATATATATATATATATATGTTATATGTGTGTGTGAGTGTGTGTTTGTGTGTGTTACTTACTGTAATTCAAGGGTAGTGAATAAAGTGGTCATTTGCAGAATTGTCTAGGCAACAGAGAGTTACACATTGCTGAAAGTACAAATAATAAAAAGTATGTAAATTGACAGAATAACAATATGAACATACATAAGCAACATGTTCAAGTTTTCAAAGTTAAACATCCTGCAAATCACAAGTGCATCTATACACACCGAATAATACGTAACACATGGCAAAGTACAGATAATGCCTAAAGAAACTGTAGTGGAAACTGAAAGATATGTGGTAATGAAAGTACAAGTTAATGCTCGCTATCAAACTGTGCTACAGATGCATGGTGTGAAGCCGTCAAGATAAATATAATGCAACTCACATCGAAAAGTGCATGCATCTATAGACTGGTTTATACGAAATGCAAGTAATATGACAACGAACGCATAGGAGGCTGAAGCCGAAATTCTAAGTGAAAGCGATATGCTACTGAAGGCACAAGATCATGCTAGCTGGCTGTCAAAGTGTGCTATACTTGCAAGCTGTCAAGTGTCAAGTTAAACGTAATGAAACTCGCAAGGCAAAGTGCATGTAAAACTGAATTAACGTAATGCAATTCACATGGTAAAGTACACGTATGCCAGGTTTGTAGTGGCAACATAAAGTTATGCGCTATCTAATGAAAGAGAACCTACTGCTAGCTGTGAGTGTGTGCCATAGATGGAAGCTGTCCAGTTATACATACGTGATGTCGTATCCAATCCGATTCAACCCAGGCAAGTAATCAATGAAAATAATCAATACACAATCAAACTGTCGACAGACAAACAACATGTTATCATTGGCATGCATCATTTAGAACACAAACCGACGCAACACACAGTCGAATGGGTCGTGACACTAGGTTGATGATGCTTGGTTGGTGGGGGGCATACTTAGACGGTCTGAATCGGGTCGGGCCAACCCCGATCCCCCCCCGCCCCCCGTTTTTGGGGCCCTTTTTTTCCCTTTTATTTTTTTTTTTTTTTCCGTTTTTTTGGATGGTTTTTTTTTTCCGTGAAGGGGGTTAAATTTCCGTTTAAAAATTACATTTAAAAAGGGGAAATTTGGAACATTAATTTAAACATTTTGGGAAAATTTGGGAAATCTCCGTCACGGGGGCAAAAACCCCCAAAAATGAAAATTTGGAAAATTTGCACGGGGGCAAAAATCAAAAAAAGCCAAATTTCTTGAGTAGACGCCCCTTTTTGAAAACCAGCCGGTAGGTCCCCATTTTCACCCATTTTCCTTCATCTCTTACGCTAACATTTCGACGTTTTTATGCAAATGCCTCACGGCACGCTTCTTCGTTGCTCCACAACGCGTGCAATCGTCGAAGAGCGCGTACAAAAAATTAGCCGCAAACTACTTTTATTCGCGTCGCAACATTCGAAGTGGAGGGCGTGTTTTCCGGCTTTTTTGACCCCTTTTGCTTGAAACCTTTAAAACCAAAAGGGCCCTACCCCTTTCCCTTCCCTTTGGTAAAAAAAAAATTGGGGCGGCCCCCACCCAAATTTTTTCATTTTGGGGCCGCAAATTTTCCCCAAGTTGGGGGTTTTTTGGAGCTTTTTCCCCTTTCCAGGAGGTTTTAAAGGTTTTTTTTGGAAGGGTTTTGTCCCCTACAAATTTCCTTTTTTAAATTTTTCAAATAAACGGCCAAATTTCCCCCGGGGGGAAATTTAACAGTGATTTTAAACTTTTAACATTTAAAAATTCCGGAAACAAAAACCCCCCCAAAAACGGGAAAGGGGGGGGTTTAAAAGGGCAAAAGGGGCCCAAAAACAGGGGGGCCGGGGGGGTTTGGCCGACCCCGATTCAGACCGTCTAAGTATGCCCCCCACCAACCAAGCATCATCAACCTAGTGTCAGACCCATTCGACTGTGTGTTGCGTCTGTTTGTGTTCTAAATGATGCATGCCAATGATAACATGTTGTTTGTCTGTCGACAGTTTGATTGTGTATTAAATTATTTTCATTGATTACTTGCCTGGGTTGAATCGGATTGGATACGACATCACGTATGTATAACTGGACAGCTTCCATCTATGGCACACACTCACAGCTAGCAGTAGGTTCTCTTTCATTAGATAGCGCATAACTTTATGTTGCCACTACAAACCTGGCATACGTGTACTTTACCATGTGAATTGCATTACGTATAATTCAGTTTTACATGCACTTTGCCTTGCGAGTTTCATTACGTTTAACTTGACACTTGACAGCTTGCAAGTATAGCACACTTTGACAGCCAGCTAGCATGATCTTGTGCCTTCAGTAGCATATCGCTTTCACTTAGAATTTCGGCTTCAGCCTCCTATGCGTTCGTTGTCATATTACTTGCATTTCGTATAAACCAGTCTATAGATGCATGCATTTTTCCCCATGTGAGTTGCATTATATTTATCTTGACGGCTTCACACCATGCATCTGTAGCACAGTTTGATAGCGAGCATTAACTTGTACTTTCATTACCACATATCTTTCAGTTTCCACTACAGTTTCTTTAGGCATTATCTGTACTTTGCCATGTGTTACGTATTATTCGGTGTGTATAGATGCACTTGTGATTTGCAGGATGTTTAACTTTGAAAACTTGAACATGTTGCTTATGTATGTTCATATTGTTATTCTGTAAATTTTAAACATACATTTTTTTACTTTAAATTTAATTTTTCCAGACAACCAAAGACCCCATTACATTAATTTCAAAAACACATTTCAAAACACACACCACACACACACACACACACAAAAAATATATATATATATATATATATATATATATATATAATAAAAAAATAAAAAATATATTAAAAATATATAATAATTTATATATATATATATATATATATTTTAAAATATATATAAAAATAATATATATAAAATATATCCCCCCCCCAACACCCAAAACAACACACACAACACATAAAAAACACACAAAAACACACACAAAACACACACACACAAACACACACACACACACAAACCCCAAAACAACAACACAACCCACACCACACAAAAACACACAACACACACACAGACACACACACACACACACAACACACACACACACACACCACACACACACACAACCACACACACACACACACACACACACACACACACACACACACACACACACACACACACACACACACACCACCACACACAACACACACACAAACACAATAATGAATGTATTTCTTTTCATCACAACTAATGCAGCAGCATGTGTCTTTCTGTTGTTAGCTAGCTAGCTATCTAGCTAGTATGTTACTCTACAATTGTTGTGTTCACAGCTTTATTCACTGCACTTGTTTTAAAGAAAAACACCAAACAATACGCCAGTTGTGGTGACAGTGGAAAAGAGAAAAGAAAAGAAAAAAACAAAAAAAAAAGGGCCCCAAAAAAACGCTAGTAGTGGTGACAGTGAAAAGAGAAAGAGCAAAAAAAAGCAAAATAAACACGCTATTAATTACCTCATTGTCTTGTACGAGGGTTCGACTCCCTCCCGAGGTAAACGATACGATGGCCGGTGCGGGGAAATAACCTCGTGGCCCCCCCAAAACAATGGTTATCAACCAATACGACCACACACTACATTCGCAGTTTCACGCAGTTTGCTGGTAACCCCCAAAGGGGTTTTGACGGTTTCTTTTTTCGATTATCCCCCCCCCCCCCCCCCCCCCCCCCCCCCAACCCCCAAACGCCCCCCCCCCCCCCCCCCCCCCCCCTTTCGAAAGGCAAGCGCCGCACGTTTTTAAAACAATTTTTTTAAAAAAAAAATTTTTGGCCCCCGAAAACCCGGCGTTCCCTTTTTAGCCCTTTTTGGGCCCCAACTCCCCTTTTTCCCTTTCCCTTTTTTCCCCTCCTCTCGTCTCGCCCCTTTGTCTACCCCCTTTTACCTCCTCGTGGCGAAGAATCGGCAGTATCCGCCCGGTGCATAATTTGGAACATGTGAATTTAAAATTTGGAAAAACATTTTGGGGGAAAAATTTGGAACATCTCCTGTCGACGGAGGTACAAAAACCATCCAAAAATGAAACATTTGGAACATCTCCTGTCGACGGAGGTACAAAAACCATCCAAAAATGAAACATTTGGAACATCTCCTGTCGACGGAGGTACAAAAACCATCAAAAAAATCCGCCAATTTCTTTCGCAGTACGACGCCACTTTAGTGAACCCACACTCGAGCGCTGGTAGGTCCGCCATTTTCTACCCATTTTCACTTCATCTCTTACGCTAACATTTCGACGTTTTTATGCAAATGCCTCACGGCACGCTTCTTCGTTGCTCCACAACGCGTGCAATCGTCGAAGAGCGCGTACAAAAAATTAGCCGCAAACTACTTTTATTCGCGTCGCAACATTCGAAGTGGACGGCGTGTTTACCGGCTGGTTTCGACCACCTGCTTGTCAACATTTACATCCACCAAAGGCACCATACGCCTTCCCCTTCCCTTCTGTAAAAACATATTGTGCGTGCAACAACCCGAATATTTTATCGACTCTTGCCTGCTAACTTTGCCTCAGTGAGTCGTTTTGGAGCATTTTCAACGTTCCAGGTACCGGTGTAACGGCTTTGAATGTGTGTCGCCTACATATTTCGCTCGTTTTATATGTCAAATAAACGGCGAAACTTACCCCGAATTACACGTCGATTTACTATACTTATTCACATTTAACAATACGGAAACAACATTTATTACTCACCCAACTGTATGGTTCGTCTTCAGGGCACAAGCAGACGACGGATCCGCGGTTGGCCGACCCGATTCAGACCGTCTAAGTATGCCCCCCACCAACCAAGCATCATCAACCTAGTGTCATGACCCATTCGACTGTGTGTTGCGTCGGTTTGTGTTCTAAATGATGCATGCCAATGATAACATGTTGTTTGTCTGTCGACAGTTTGATTGTGTATTGAATATTTTCATTGATTACTTGCCTGGGTTGAATCGGATTGGATACGACATCACGTATGTATAACTGGACAGCTTCCATCTATGGCACACACTCACAGCTAGCAGTAGGTTCTCTTTACATTAGATAGCGCATAACTTTATGTTGCCACTACAAACCTGGCATACGTGTACTTTACCATGTGAATTGCATTACGTATAATTCAGTTTTACATGCACTTTGCCTTGCGAGTTTCATTACGTTTAACTTGACACTTGACAGCTTGCAAGTATAGCACACTTTGACAGCCAGCTAGCATGATCTTGTGCCTTCAGTAGCATATCGCTTTCACTTAGAATTTCGGCTTCAGCCTCCTATGCGTTCGTTGTCATATTACTTGCATTTCGTATAAACCAGTCTATAGATGCATGCACTTCTCCATGTGAGTTGCATTATATTTATCTTGACGGCTTCACACCATGCATCTGTAGCACAGTTTGATAGCGAGCATTAACTTGTACTTTCATTACCACATATCTTTCAGTTTCCACTACAGTTTCTTTAGGCATTATCTGTACTTTGCCATGTGTTACGTATTATTCGGTGTGTATAGATGCACTTGTGATTTGCAGGATGTTTAACTTTGAAAACTTGAACATGTTGCTTATGTATGTTCATATTGTTATTCTGTCAATTTAACATACTTTTTTATTATTTGTACTTTCAGCAATGTGTAACTCTCTGTTGCCTAGACAATTCTGCAAATGACCACTTTATTCACTACCCTTGAATTACAGTAAGTAACAAAAACACACACAAACCACACACACACACACACACACAATATATATATATATATATATATATATATATATATATATATATATATATACAGACACACACAGACAGACACACACATACACATACATAAAAAAAATAAAAAAAAAAACAAACAAAACATATAAATACCACACACCACACAAAAGCTCCGCTGCAACCACACCCACACAAACACAGAAAAACACATCACACAACACACACGGGACAACCCCTCACACACTCACACACACACACACACACACACACACACACAAACACAACACACACACACACACACACACACACACACACACACAAACACATATAATGAATGTATTTCTTTTCATCACAACTAATGCAGCAGCATGTGTCTTTCTGTTGTTAGCTAGCTAGCTATCTAGCTAGTATGTTACTCTACAATTGTTGTGTTAAGACACTGCACTTGTTTAAAGAAAAACACCAAAAATCGCCAGGTGGTGACAGTGAAAGAAAAAGAAAACCCCCAAAAAAAACGCTAGTAGTGGTGACAGTGAAAAGAGAAAGAGCAAAAAATGCAAAATAAACACGCTATTAATTACCTCATTGTCTTGTACGAGGGTTCGACTCCCTCCCGAGGTAAACGATACGATGGCCGGTGCAAAGTGGGCAAATAACCTCGTGGCCCCGCAAGACAATGCGTTATCAACCAATACGCACTACACACTACATTCGCAGTTTGCACGCAGCTTCCGCTGGTAACCGCAAGCGTAAGGCTTTTGACGGTTTCTTTTATCTTTTTGTTTTTTATACGCCCCCCCCCCCCGGCCGCCCCCCGGTGAATTTCTGGGCCCTTTTTAGCCCTTTGCACTCCTTTTTCCTTCCTTCTCTCTCTCCTCTCGTCTCGCCCCTTTGTCTACCCCCTTTTACCTCCTCGTGGCGAAGAATCGGCAGTATCCGCCCGGTGCATAATTTGGAACATGTGATATTTGAAACATTTGGAACATTTGGAACATCTCCTGTCGACGGAGGTACAAAAACCATCCAAAAATGAAACATTTGGAACATCTCCTGTCGACGGAGGTACAAAAACCATCAAAAAATCCGCCAATTTCTCTCGCAGTACGACGCCACTTTAGTGAACCCACACTCGAGCGCTGGTAGGTCCGCCATTTTCTACCCATTTTCACTTCATCTCTTACGCTAACATTTCGACGTTTTTATGCAAATGCCTCACGGCACGCTTCTTCGTTGCTCCACAACGCGTGCAATCGTCGAAGAGCGCGTACAAAAAATTAGCCGCAAACTACTTTTATTCGCGTCGCAACATTCGAAGTGGACGGCGTGTTTACCGGCTGGTTTCGACCACCTGCTTGTCAACATTTACATCCACCAAAGGCACCATACGCCTTCCCCTTCCCTTCTGTAAAAACATATTGCGCGTGCAACAACCCGAATATTTTATCGACTCTTGCCTGCTAACTTTGCCTCAGTGAGTCGTTTTGGAGCATTTTCAACGTTCCAGGTAACTGCGTTGAATGTGTGTCGCCTACATATTTCGCTCGTTTTATATGTCAAATAAAAAACCCCCCCGGCGAAAACTTACCCCGGAAAAATTTAACCACCCCGGGTTTGACACAAGCAGACGACGGATCCGCGGTTGGCCGACCCGATTCAGACCGTCTAAGTATGCCCCCCACCAACCAAGCATCATCAACCTAGTGTCACGACCCATTCGACTGTGTGTTGCGTCGGTTTGTGTTCTAAATGATGCATGCCAATGATAACATGTTGTTTGTCTGTCGACAGTTTGATTGTGTATTGATTATTTTCATTGATTACTTGCCTGGGTTGAATCGGATTGGATACGACATCACGTATGTATAACTGGACAGCTTCCATCTATGGCACACACTCACAGCTAGCAGTAGGTTCTCTTTCATTAGATAGCGCATAACTTTATGTTGCCACTACAAACCTGGCATACGTGTACTTTACCATGTGAATTGCATTACGTGTAATTCAGTTTATACATGCACTTTGCCTTGCGAGTTTCATTACGTTTAACTTGACACTTGACAGCTTGCAAGTATAGCACACTTTGACAGCCAGCTAGCATGATCTTGTGCCTTCAGTAGCATATCGCTTTCACTTAGAATTTCGGCTTCAGCCTCCTATGCGTTCGTTGTCATATTACTTGCATTTCGTATAAACCAGTCTATAGATGCATGCACTTCTCCATGTGAGTTGCATTATATTTATCTTGACGGCTTCACACCATGCATCTGTAGCACAGTTTGATAGCGAGCATTAACTTGTACTTTCATTACCACATATCTTTCAGTTTCCACTACAGTTTCTTTAGGCATTATCTGTACTTTGCCATGTGTTACGTATTATTCGGGGTTTACGGATTTTTTTTAACTTTTAAAAAAATTTTTTTATGTTGCTTTTTTATTTGTTTTTTTTTTATTATTTGTACTTTCAGCAATTTTAACTCTCTTTGCCTAGGTATTAAAACCCCAAAAAAACAAAAAACACACCCCAACACAACACACACAAAAATATATATATATATATATATATATATATTAATTAAAAACCCAAAAAACATAAAACATTTAAAAAAAATAAAAAAAAAAACAAAAAAAAACAAAAAAAAAAGAAAAAAAAAAAATCCCCACACACACAATATCACAGACATCCACACCCCCAAAACAAATACACACCCAACCACAAACCCCACACACACACACACACAAACACACACACACACACACACACACACACACACACAAACACAACATTAAAATTTTTCTTTTTACAACTAATGGGAGCGGTTTTCTGTTGTTAGCTAGCTACCTATCTAGCTAGTATGTTACTCTACAATTGTTGTGTTTTAAAGAAAAAACCCAAACAATACGCAGTTGTGGGGGACAGTGGAAAAGAGAAAAGAAAACACGCAAAAATGAAAAAAAAAAAAA
>JAODUO010004339.1:0-12400 GCA_025642075.2 Ridgeia piscesae | reverse complement strand
AGGATGAGAGATATGGTGATGTACAGAGGAGGAGGGGAGATTCATTTGATTCCGATGATTCAGAATCTAGCGAGGCATAATGCTCAGATTCGGACTGATCATATTTCTCAACGTCACACTGAATCATGTACATGTATACATAATTGGTTACCTGTAAATGCGTTTTAATTGTGTTGTGGTGCCATATTTCAGGGTAAAGTAATTGTTGTTGGCACACACACACACACGCACGCACGCACGCACGCACAGCACGCACGCACGCACGCACGCACGCACGCACACACACACACACACACACACACACACACTTCCATCACTCACTTATTACCTCACAATCAAGCTTAAGACCTTTTATTTGGTAGTACCTGGAGGTTGGAGTTCATGGACACAGTGGTCCAAGTGCTCTGTCAAGTGTGGAGGTGGACAACAACGTCGAACCCGGAAATGCGACAATCCGGAACCCAAGGGCGGAGGCGCCAATTGTACTGGGAATTTTGCGGAATTGCAATCTTGTAAAAACAACGTTTGTCCAGGTAAGTTAAATAATGTATAAAGAGCTATATAGTAAATCCTGTCTTGTGCGGCCTCTGTCATAGCGACTGCTCGTGTGTGTGTGTGTGTGTGTGTGTGTGTGTGTGTGATATATATATATATATATATATATATATATATATATATATATATATATATATATATATATATATATATATATATAATCCTCAAGATTGCTCAAAGCATTTTACACTTTACTCCTTGGCAGATCTCTTTACATGAACACTCTCGGCTTCCCTGGGAAGCAGCCAGCCATCCTATAATTAATGCGCAAAGTCTACCAGTACAGAAATATGCACCACTAAGTTAAATGGAATAACATAGAGTGAATAGGCTTGCCCACGGTTGCACATGGCAGCACAAGATTCGAGTCCGGGTTCTCATTGTCGAGAGTCTAAAACTTTAGCAACTGCACCACTGCAACACCATTAGCATATTTATGCATAGAAAATGATGGGTAAGAAAGATTCGTTCTAGTTTTATTTTTAGATACACGTCTTGGGAAATACTATATTGGGAAATGCTATATCGAGTGATGTATCTTTTACACTGCAGGACAGTGAAATGTAATGCACAATTCATTTGTTTATCTACTTAATATATTTATTGTATTAACTTATTTATCATGTTAGCCCAAAGAGGTAACAAACTGCAGGGAGGTGACACTACATGTACCATTAATTGTATTTATCTATTTGTCATATTTATTTTATTAATGTAATTACCATTAATTGTATTTTATCTATTTGTCATATTTATTTTATTAATGTAATCACGTTAGCACACACTGACGTTACAAACTGCAGGATATTGAAATAACACTTTTAGCAGTAAATTATTGAAGAGTGCATCAGTATCGTCATAACACATTTTTATTGATCGCATATTTTATTCATGAATGTTATATCATCAACATATTGGCAGTATTAAAAAGTACACACTTTATATAAATATACACTTATATATATATATATATATCCCCATATTTTATTACACCTATTTATTGTGTACACAATAAAAATAAATATGGGATTAAACCTGAAGAAACCCTGCAACACAACATATTCACATGTACATCAAATAAATAAAACTACTAATTCAAGTTTTCGGGTCCGAATAACCCCTTCATTTTCTCGCCAATATGGCACAACATTTATATTTTATTCTGACCTTATAGTTGGTTTACAAATTAGCACTTGTAGTCAAGGATGGTATAAAGAAGATTTTTTTTAATAGCTTTTACCACTAGATCTTACAACACAAGGTAAGTTATATTTATATAGTTAGACATGTTATGCAGGTGCATCAAAACAAATTATGTTTGTTTCTCAAATAAACACCATTGCTAAACATTTATGGAAATTATGCTGAATGAAAACTGTAATAAAAACTCCAGATGTCATACAATTAATAAAAAAAGAAACATCATTGATAGGAATACTCAAAGATTGGTTTACTGCATGACCAGATATCAGTGTACTAAGGAAACAGCCGTTCTCCGAAACGTGTGACACTTTGTTTTTAATTTTCCACGCAGTTCTGATGCCTTATTTGTATGTCAAACGTAAATTGTACACATTCATTCCCTGAAAGAATTCATTGAAACGAATTCAACAATGTGTACCATTTACGTTTGACATACAAATAAGGCATCTGAACTGCGTGGAAAATTAAAAACAAATTAAAAAGATTGCTATAGTTTACTTGGTTACGCCGGATACAAAGCTGTAATGACAACCGAGACTAACATAATGAAAATGTGTAGCTGGGTAAATAATAATTTTACTAGATGTTGTCATTTCAATCAAACAAGTTCCATATAAATTGAAGCATTTAAGTAAATTTGCTATGCCCGATATCAAGCTATAATGACTACCGAGGCCAAAATAGTTAACATAACTATTTCCAAATGTAGAGATGAGTAAATAACAATGTTTACGAGATGCCTGAATTGTTGTCATTTCAATAAGACATGTTCCATAAAAGTAGGAGCATTTAATTAATTGTTTTACGCCCGATAGCAAGCATAATTATTTACAGATGTATACACCAGGGTAGATAAGTAAATAATAATGTTTAATATATGCCTGAATTGTTGCCATTTCAACAAAACACATTCCATAAATATGGGAGCATTTAAATAATTTGTTTACGCCCGTTTCCAAGCTCAAGCGCTGCGTAACAAATGGAAACCGCGAGTATTTGAAGCAGTATCTTACTATGTGTCGCGCCTTCGCGCGTGAAGTAACGTCATTGCTTCTACTCGCCAAAACTATGTTTTTGTAAAACAGTAAGTAACGCTTGATTTGTTTTAGGTTTATCATAGCTTATGTATAAGTTAATATTAGTATGGTCCTAGGAATATGGAACATCTGCACAATCTCTACATAAAATGCTGTGCAGGAAAATCAGGGTGTTCTGTAAGAGCAGACCAAAGTAAATCAGTCTTATGAAAAATGCTCAGAGGATGGTTTTTCTGTGCTTCTATCACACAAACTTCGCTCTGAAATTGAAAGCACTTGGTAAAATGATGTAGATCCTGAACACTGTGTGGAGAAGTATGAAACGAAAGACGTTGGTGCGATAATACATAGCATAGCGCATCCAGTCACTCTGCCAGAATGGAAACGAAGCCAGAGGGAAAACGTGCCAAAAAGATCTCTTTTTTGTAGCACATGATGCATCCGCTACGGATTTTAAGAACAATGTTTCCCATGAATATCCCATCCGTGTCAACCACACAGAACTCGTCAGAAATCAGTACGTTATGGTGCATAAGTTGAAGGGTAGCTTTAACGAGGACACGTGCACCTACTACTCATGGTGAAGAAATCCAGTCCGCGTGCTTCAACAAAACCACTGTCGCACTGCATCCAATTGTTGCGTCTTACAAGAGTTTCAAAGTGAAGAAAATGAGGAAGACCTAGGATGCCTATTATGCGTCACCATTGTGGTTGATAGAACACACAATGCAAGCGTTGTGTTTGTCAAACTTCAGCACATTGTGAAAACAAATCCCACGCATGCGACATATTCACTGTCTTACAGATTCGCCAACAATCCAATATAGCAATATCTTCGTCACTACCATGCAGCTGACTGGTTGTTCTTCAAAGCCAGTCATAGGACAATAAATCCATGTGACGGAGTGGGCAATGTAACAAAAAAGCGTGTCGATGAGGGCATCAACATATAATTAAGTCACATTCATAGACTGCGCAGAATGTTATTTCAAGTAGATCCAGGAAGATATATGTAACAAAATCAACTATTTCTTGGTATCTAAGAATGACTTTCTCAATGCGAAATGCCAGCTGGATCGATAGCAAAAGCACCGCCTATTGATAAAAGGATCCTACCTCTAGGTAAAACAGTTCCTGTAACAAAGGTTGTTGTTACGATGCCAACAGGCGGCGCCACTTCATATTTGACCTTGACTTTAACCTTCCTCTTCTCAGCTCCAATTGCCTCATCACCGGACCCTATATTACTACTATCATCAAGCATCCATTGATTCGTTGCTCATTTGTAGTGTCTAGGAATATGACTACTGCAGTATGTGCATCTTGAATGTCGTTCAGCGCATTGACTAACTGCTACGATGAATATATCTTTCGCCGTTTCGAAACTTAGGCAATTTCGTTCACCCCACATTTGCCTGTGTCTTCCGGAAGAGACACTAACAGCCGGTGGTCCCTTCTATCTGGTATCTATGTCAGGGGAAATAAAAGATCCCACACCACCACCAGCAAATGTGTAACCTGTGGTGGACTCACACATTCTCGTTGGACTTTAAAATCCCTGCAAAGGGCCCCGTCCAGTATCTGAGAGAAGAAGAAGAAGAAGAAGAAGAAGAAGAAGAAGAAGGAAGAAGAAGAAGAAGAAGAAGAAGAAGAAGAAGAAGAAGAAGAAGAAGAAGAAATACGCAAACAAAATTAAGTATTTACGTGTGCAAGTCACGTTGGTATTTAGTAATGTACGTATTTATTTGTGCAATGTTGATGTTGTTTCGACAAGTAAAAGTATCCTTATTATTTCGATACATATCCAAATTAATGTTCAATTCAACTCGGAGTGACACAGGCGTTGTTGTGTTGCAGGACCGACTACCACTACATCCACCACAACCACAACCACAACCATCACCACATCCACCACCACCACAATCACAACTACATCCGCCACAACCACCACAACCACCACCAGCACCACCGCTTCTCCGATTGTCACCACCACCAGCACCACCGCTTCTCCGATTGTCACCACCACCAGCACCACCGCTTCTCCGATTGCCACCACCAGCACCACCGCTTCTCCGATTGCCACCACCAGCACCACCGCTTCTCCGATTGTCACCACCACCAGCACCACCGCTTCTCCGATTGCCACCACCAGCACCACCGCTTCTCCGATTGCCACCACCAGCACCACCGCTTCTCCGATTGCCACCACCAGCACCACCGCTTCTCCGATTGCCACCACCAGCACCACCGCTTCTCCGATTGCCACCACCAGCACCACCGCTTCTCCGATTGCCACCACCAGCACCACCGCGTCACGGACTGCTACCATCAGCTCTACAGGTGAGAGGTCTGAGGGCAGCAATGGTGTTGGAACGCATGTCAGCATATATCCGGGGTCTGAAGGCAGCATTGGTGATGGGTGATAGCGCATGTGATGATTCTAAAGGCAGCACAGGTGAGGTGTCTCCTACATCAGAGGTGGTGGCTGATGGAGAAGAACAGGTGGGGGTCTAAGGGTAGCACAGGTGAGGTGTCTCGGAGCATCGCAGGTGAGGGGTGATAGGGCAGCACAAATGAAGTGTCCCAGGGCATCTCATGTGAGGGGTGATAGGGTAGCACAGGTGAGGGATCTGAGTGCCACACACACCACTGGCGAATTGTTTCATACTTGTATTTTATGCATGTTGTGTTGTCTGGTAAAAGCAGGGACACTGAAATGAAGAGCGCAAGAAAGAACTAGCAAATATCAGGTCATAGTTTCTGTGCACATTGGCTGCAAATAACAACTTTGTTTTCTCCCCAAGCATCGCTGTGTAGCTTGGCTAGTATATACTTCAATTATATTTTGTTACTTTCAATTATACTTGATATACATTTATTCAGTCATAATTGTGTATAGATAATAAAGTTTACCTTATTTCAGGTGTTCCCACTACTACAGAAGACCCGGAGACGGAGATCACGTTTATAATTCTCTTAGCGACTGTGTTGATCCTGCTCCTGCTATTGCCGTGCCTTGTCTACGTGTTGTATTTCAAGTGAGTAAATTATACATTTTACAGACAAATCTACAAAGCGACTACTGCTAATGAAATAAAGCAACAAAAACATCACATATTTCAGAAATGCTACGGCGATATATGCTATGTACTCGCTTATGTAATTGCACCCATGCCGGGTACTCATATGTCTGGTACTCGTATGACACGTACTCGCTTATTTGGCACTCCCAGTATGCCGAGTACTCGCCTGTCTGTTGGTTGTATGCCGGCTCCTCGCTGTTTGAAACTCTCATTCCTGGTACTCATGTGTCTGGTACACTCATGCGGGGTAATAATGTGTATGGTAAACACATGCGGGGTATTCATGTGCCTGGTACACTCTTGCGGTGTACTTTTGTGTCTGGTACACTCTTGCGAGGTACTCATGTGTCTGGTACACTCTTGCGAGTACTCATGTGTCTGGTACACTCTTGGGAGGTACTCAAATGTCTGGTACAGTCACGCGGGGTAATAATATGTATGGTACACTCATGCGGTGTACTCGTGTCTGGTACACTCATGCGGGGTACTCATGTGTCTGGTACACTCATGCGGGGTACTCATGTGTCTGTTACACACATGCGGGGTACTCTTGTGTCTGGTACACTGATGCAGAGTACTCATGTGTCTGGTACACTGATGCTGGGTACTTATATGTCTGGTACACTGATACGGGGTATTCATTTGTCTGTTACACTCATGCGGTGTACTGAAGTCTCTGGTACACTCATGCGGGGTACGCCTGTGTCTGGTACAGTGATGCGGAGTACTCATGTGTCTGGTACACTGATTCGGGGTACTTATATGTCTGGTACACTCATACTGGGTACTCATGTGTCTGGTACACGGATGCGAGGTGCTCATATGTCTGGTACACTGATGCGGGGTATTCATTTGTCTGTTACACTCATGCGGTGTACTGAAGTCTCTGGTACACTCATGCGGGGTACGCCTGTGTCTGGTACAGTGATGCGGAGTACTCATGTGTCTTTTACACTGATGCTGGGTACTTATATGTCTGGTACACTCATACTGGGTACTCATGTGTCTGATACACTGATGCAGAGTACTCATGTGTCTGGTACACTCATACTGGGTATTCATGTGTCTGTTACACTCATGCGGTGTACTCATGTGTCTGGTACACTCATGCGGTGTACTCATGTGTCTGGTACACTCATGCGGGGTACTCATGTGTCAGGTATACTCATACTGGGTATTCATGTGTCTGTTACACTCATGCGGTGTACTCATGTGTCTGGTACACTCATGCGGGGTACTCATGTGTCTGGTACACTCATGCGTGGTACTCATGTGTCAGGTACACTCATGCGGTGTACTCATGTGTCTGGTACCCTCATGCGTGGTACTCATGTGTCAGGTATACTCATGCGGTGTACTCATGTGTCTGGTATACTCATGCGGAGTACTCATGTGTCTGGTACACTCATGCGGGGTACTCATGTGTCTGGTACACTCATGCGGGGTACTCATGTGTCTGGAACATACTTGTGGGTTACTCAAGTGTCTGATACTTTCAGTATGCACATTCTCGTGAATAACATGCGTGCGGAAATAGAAAACACCCCAGCATGATATAGTTGTTGTCATATTACGTGTCCGCCTGTAAGTGGTTTTAACGACGGTACTTTTCCAGGAGGAAGAAATGGGCTGAGGATGACGTAGAAGAAGAGAATTCCGAAGAACAGGTAAGAGAATCACACGGTAATACCATAACATGAGTTAGGTTCTCTTTTTGTGTTTCGAATCTGTTTCAAACTGTAGACAACTCTTTGTAGTGGACGCAGTTGTTTAGCTGAACGAACCACTGAGGAGTTGAAATTAACTTATCCATAGGTAGCTTGGTAACGTTGGAAATACATTTGTACACGCTTTCCATTGATATAATAACTAATATATAGTTACGTAGTGCTCAATTATGCTATGACGACGCCATATGTGTGCTATGCTGTAAATCTACGTTTTCAGTAAATCGCAATCCCTGTACGACACAATCACAATTACGTGTGACGTAACTGGTAAATAATATGAATGATATTTTTACTGTAAATGCGGTGATAATTTAACTTAATAGGTGTTGTAGATTTAGCACATCAATATAATGTGAAACAACTCTAAGTTGATCACAAAACATATTGGATATATATATATATATATATATATATATATATATATATATATATATATATATCGAATATATTATAGATACAGTCAATATATATATATATATGTATATATATATATATATATATATATATATATATATATATATATAATGCATGTGTTATATTAATACAAATGTGTTATGCACATACAAGTAATTGTGTTCGCCCCCTTGGTTGCAGTAAAAGGTTACCATGATGCATTGACGCGATCCTACTAGTATATCTTGCACCAAGACTTCATGTCATCAGTTCCAATCCAATTTTAGTGCGAACATTTAAGTGTGTGCTGTAGCTCATTTGAGATAAATGATAATGAGATGATATCATAAAAATCGCATAATATAACATTGCTTCTGGAGCTGGTACATTGCCAAATACTTCAGTTATACAGTGTTTCTTTTTTATCTCTGGTTGCAAGTTAATGGTCAAAAACAAAGAATAGGAATTTCGAAGTTATTTTTCTTAACTAGATTAGGACAGAATTCTGGTCAGCTTTTTGGTCATGTGTTTTCATTTCAGTTTATACAATAAAACATTGAATGCGTTATAATGTTGGGTCGTCGTAGAAGTATGTTCACATCTCAGTACAAGTACACTCAAATACACCAAATGATGATCTCAAAATATATTACTATTTTAAATAAATACATTAATAAGAACAAGCGCACATACAATACAAATTGAAACGCTATAACATCGACAGATAATGAGTTATACAAAACAACACATTACAATTTTATTGTCCCGAGAGGGTAATTCATTTGCTGTTTTCGTAAAACTACATTAATAAAATAGTAAACAAATACAAATAAATGTGTGTGTGTGTGTGTGTGTGTGTGTGTGTGTGTGTGTGTGTGTATGACTATAGATTATGTGTTGATGTGACAGAGAGCGAGAGAGAGAGAGAGAGAGATAAAGAAGTTACGAAATTCCCAAACATGACACCACTGAGAACTATCCCGTATTCCGCGTGCCATTTTTATGTCCCTTAAAATGCTTTCGTTTGATATATGTCTTTGTAATTTAATTTGTATTTTTTCCAATACGCATACACTTTATTCGTTGAACAATGTAATATCTACCATACACGATAGGGCACCATGGTTTTGGTTTTGCTCAGAAATGCCTACCAATTAAGTAGATCGGACAAATCTGGCGTTTCCATTGATTACACATGAACTAGTCAATGTGAAAACTGTGAAACTTGAATATAAAAAATAGCGATGCACAATGTCTCATCATTCCGATTTAGGTATCCAACAAAATCATATTTTGGTGAAGATTTGATGTAAATTAGGTAGTCTCTACCAACATCAATTTATACACTGCACTTGCTAAACTGCGACCTGTAGGCAATCTTTACGTGGCTCCACATTAAATAAGGCATATTTATTATCACTAATGGGACAACATAGTATTCTTTACAATGTATCGTAGTTTATTTGGTGAACTATCATACGTGATATAGAGAAAATGCGCGACGAAAATATGGAGTATGTGTGTATTTGTATAGTTTTGGAAAAATCAATCCATTTCTTCTAGGCATTTAAACTTATCATGAGAGATAATAGTTTTTGTAGGCCCTACTACCAAGGGGTTCTTGTTTATGTAAACACGAAAGTACTTGAAATTTATTCCAATTTGTTTGCTGTTTTAAATTAAATGTCAGTCGTGGTCGGCTCCGAAAATGTGTCACCGACCAGAAGAGCGACGACAGCAACCGTGCATAAAGGTGTACCTTGGAAAGATGGTGCATTTGTGGTTTGAAACGAAATAAACGGCCGGCATGGCAAAGACGATGTAACGTTCGCCAACTGAAACTCGCGGTCAAGTGTCTTTCTGACAGGCTAGTAAATCCTGTTTATTTAACTTCAACGATGAACACATAGTTTAGACGTATGACAATAAAGATTATGTTATGTGGCGGTATTCGCCTATGCCTTGAACTAATAATATTCGCTATTCCTGTCCTTCGGTCCGGATTTGTCTTCGCTAATAAGTAACTAATTCGCTAGAGGCAGTGCCAATGCAGAGTCATAATTAATACAAATTCTAACCTAACCATAGCTAGATTATTTGCGCAGTTTTAAAGTAGGAAGTCCATGATAAGATGCCTATGTTCCCCTCACAAGAGACAACTGTTTTCCTACTTTAGCTAGTATATTAATATTTAAATAAATACGTACATGTTTAATATTTTCTGAAAGTTTCATCAGCACAGAGTACGCAGCATATATAGCTCTTCATCTCAGGTAAATATATGTTGTGGTACACATTATTCTGTCAACAAACCTTTTATAAAAAAATATACATGTAATTAGTAAACACTACTGGTGTATGTCATTTGTGAATGCAAGGGGCCTGTGCCTCTGGGGATGTGCCACCAAGATGTTAGTAATTTGTCATACCTAGAGACCTGATATAATAGTTCCATGCTAATGTGCCCCTCGAGTGTTTGAAATGTGCTAGAAGGTGATGTGGCTGAAGGTATAGTGCTGCGGTGTTGAGAACACTTAGGCTACTCTATTTGGGTCATCCGCCAGCGGAAATTGTTGTGCCCCCTAAAATCGATTTCTGAATATGTCCCTGCATATGATAGTGTCTTTGTCTGTATGAGAAATTTGCAGAAATGGATGTCCTTGATAAATTGTATAGTGTTGGAATCACGTGGGGACTAAGGTAAAGACAACATAAAGTGAAAATATTTCATTGAAACTTTTTGATGACATTGACTACAAAATAATCACAAGCACAATACAAGTACAACCACTGGTACAATCACTGCACTAGATATATGTATTTATTTTTAATATAACATGCACATCAGATAAAAAACAAAGCAGTAATACAATATTATGAAAAGGTTGAAAATATGTTTGGTACGTATAAAAAACCAGTTATTTCTATTCATTCAATCACAGAAAAATCCAGCAGTAATACATGGTACATAAAATACTCGTTAATTACAAAACATGAGTCCCATTTGTAAGGCATTCAGATTATTCTTTTTGTCGAGATGACATTAGCTATAGTAACCATGTACCTAATGCTGCATCCCATGGGGGTAAATTGTTCAATATTATGAAAGAATTATTATACGACAATAAAATCCTGGAAATTATGTCAAAATACCCAAATATTTACAAGAGGTGACAAAATATAACTCGTTACCTCCTAAAGTAATTTCTTTAGAAAGATTGGACTTTCTAGACATAATGTACATATCCATACTATATTCATATAATGTATACATAACAAATAAAGTAACTATATTATGATAGTCGAGAGATGGAGTGATTACAATACATATTTAATCGAGTACGAGTACCATTTCATTTGCGCTTGAAAGATTATGTATTTTGCAATATTTAAAAATAAAGTACTTATTCCTTTAATCATTCTTGCGACTAGTGTCTGTGATGATTGGGTTTTGTCCGAGGGGCTTGTGTTCGGGATGGGCTTATGTCTAGATGGAGTTATGTATGGAGGGGTTTTGTGCGAGGGGGTTTATCCCTGTAATTCCTGTAATCACCTGTAAGAAAAGAATCGGCTACAGATAGTGTGTGATATTTTTCCTTTATACATATATTCATCGCATATTAATTTACGTGTGGCTCAATGTTTCCTACAGTAGTCGACATGTTGTTGGATTTAATAGGTCTGAGTAAAGAATAGCATCTCTTGCATGTAAATTTTATAACATGAATACCAACATACCAAATAATTGTATTACTGACTTTTGCTAAATGTATCATGACATATAAAATATCATACGTCAGAGCCATTTTAATTGTCACTTTGTTTCGTGTACAGGTAGATGTGGATGTACCGCAAAATGAACCTGGTATGCAGTACCATCAAAGAAGGTGAACTCACACAGTAATGCCATCGATATCCAAGCCGACGTAGTTCACTGAAAAATGCTGAACCTATCTTATATTGTCGTGAGAGGTTAACCAGAGGCTCATGCCATATTTGCCAGACCATGGCATCCACCGTTCTGTCACTAAATGCAAAAGTAGTCAGGCATCAACATATTCGCATATCAAGCAACCTGCATTCCATATTGGCATGTAGTCAGTCTGGGTAACTGACTGGCCTGGAAGTCAGTGCAGACACCATCGGTACTGGGAAGTCTGTCATGGATGCAACATACAACACAACTGAGATCACTCGGTTGCATAGCATTCGTCGACTACAAGAAAGCCTTTGACTCAGTGTAAACTCAAGCAGTACTGACCTCACTTCAAGAACAGAGAATAGAAGATGGGTACATCGAACACACGAAGGAAATCTATACCAACAGCTCAATGACAGTCAAAATACACAAAGAAAGCAACAACACCAGGAGAGGAGTACGACAGGGAGATACCATATC
>JAODUO010004338.1:0-11298 GCA_025642075.2 Ridgeia piscesae | reverse complement strand
AAATTATTAAAATCAAACTGTAAATTTGACCCGAGGATTGGGGCTTTGGCGAAAATTAAAAAAAACCCAAAACGGAAATAAACATTATCGGAAAAAAAAAATTAAATTTGGGGAAAAAAACACAAAGGAAAAATTCCGTTAAAAATAACTAAAACGAAATTTTTGCTAAATTTGGGGTTTTGGGGAAAATTTAAAATTTTAAAAAATTTTTAGAAAAATGTAAACAAAAAAACCCCAAAAAAAAATAAAAAAACAAAAAAGAAAAAACAGGAAAATAAAATAAACGGGAAAATGAAAAAACCCAAAAGGAAAATAAAAACCCAACGGAAAAAAAACCCCAAAGGGAAAATTTTTAAACACCAACGGAAAATTAAATAAAACCAAAGGAAAAAAAAAAGGAAAATGTAAACACCAACAGGAAAATGTAAAAACCAACAGGAAAATGTAAAACCAACAGGAAAATGTAAAACCAACAGGAAAAGGTAAAACCAACAGGAAAATGTAAACACCAACAGGAAAATGTCTGAATAGAAATAGGGGAAGAATAAAATCACAGCTGAAAAAGTAGGAAATAGCAGAAAACATAACTAAAACATCACAGGTAAGAAACAGCAGATAATGAAATGAACAGAAAAAACAGAATGTGAAAACTGCAGAATGTGAAAACCAGAAATTTGAAGAAAAAACAAAGCAAAACCAGCAGAAATAAGAAACATGCATAAAAAAGTTGAGAAGAAGAAGAATCCAGGAAGACGGAGAAACAACAGGAGCAAGAGACAGTGGAATAAGTGTAAAAAGCAGAAGAAACCATAGAAGCCACAAACAGGAGCGAGAAAACAAGAAGGCCTTCAACTCTGTATTAATTAAAACAATTTGCTGCCAGACTGTAGAATGCACAGACAGGGCTCTTGCGTAATACATGCATAAACGTAAGTCTTCTACACATGGGTTTTTAAAACCGGGGGTTTGGGCAGAAAATCCAAGGGGCCAACCCAAAAAAATTTACGGGCAACAAAATTTGTTTTCCTTGGATTTAAAGGTGTTTTATAGGGGTCCACCAAAGGGGAAAAAAAAAATTTTAAAACCTTGAAAAAAATATTCTTTTCCAAATGAAGAATTTCCCCCAAATTTAAAGGGGGAAAATTTTACACAATTTTTTTTGGACCAAACTGGGAAACTGGCCTTTATGTTTTATTTTTCCCTTCTTTTTTTTGGGTTTCCCCCTTTGGAAGACCCCTTGTTGGCCCTAACGCATTTTTACCAAATGTCTTTCCCCCCTTTCCCTCCCTTTGCCGGTTTCCCCCAGGTTTTTTTAACCCCTGGGTTTGGGTTTTCTTGTCTTTTCCAAATTTTTTCGTTTACGGTTTTTTTCCCTGTTTTTAATTCCCTTTTCCCCGGGTGTTTTTATTAGTTTCCCTTGGACACATCATGTCATGTCATGTCATGTCAATTGTCATGTCATGCCCTGCCCTGCCCTGCCCTGCCCTGCCATGCCATGCCATGCCATGCCATGCCATGCCATGCCAGCCAGCCATGCCATGCCATGCCATGCCATGCCATGCCATGCCATGCCATCCCAAACTGGTGTTTTGGCTTTTTAAATTTATTATCCCTTAAATGGCCAATTTTTTTGAAGTCGTCCCAAAATTTTTGAAATTTAAAAAATTTCATAACCCGGCCAATCCCATTACTTTCCCAAAATTTTTCCCTTTTAAAACAAAGCACGTGTGCCACACATTTTCAAATCATAATTGACAACACACAGATGAAACATGCTGTTTACGAATGTCCAAAAAGGGATTCCATCCATCATTTGGGCGGGTGGAAGGGATTCTAGATAAAGGCATTTGTAGTTTCTTGCTGTTGGTTTGTTCACTTTTGGCCACTTGTTGTGTCTCAGAGTGGCATCGACACTGTCACTTGATATGTGACTGATACAGACATTGTTGAACATGCATGGAATGACAGTTAATTACATATAAAATCATGAGCCATAACTTGAAACAAATTCCCAAAAGTATGCAACATACTTAATCGGGTAAATGATGTTGGAGAAAAAATTTATCATTTTTTAAAATTTTAAAATAAAAATGCCTTTAAAAATTAACAAATCCTTTTTTTCCCAGGAAGCTTTTTCTTGGTTGTTTCCCCTTTTAAAAAATAACAAAACAAACGATAATTTAAAAAATTTAATCTATGTAACGTGGCTCAATTCAGTTCTGAGATAAATTCTTTGTAACATTTCCTGCCCATCCGTTATCAATATTTATCCAGCCCAGAACTGTTCAGTGTTATTGTGACCTAAAGTGACTTGACACACATAGATGAAGGCTTCAGTCAAGGCGATGCACACTTATAGTTATGTCACCACAAATAGGCCACTCAGATCAGATAAGTGTACCAAGCACGACATACATAGAAGGTTTACATATTGACACTATCATAGTCCCGGTATCAACAAGAGTAAACTATACGAAATTGCCATGGCGACCATTGACCATTATAACCATGGTGACTATTGACCATTATAAATATAGGCTTGACCACTGAATAGCCACCATATCTGGATATAATCTTACACGACACACATACACACACACACTCCCACATGGATAAACACATTCTTACAGTATGCAGACTGCACAATATTCAACAATACAGTATGTATTTAAAATATCTCTAGAGGACTTTCTAGTATTAATTTGTGCTTGTATGGCAAGTATGGATTTGTTTAATTAGCTTTGAAAAGTGGATAGAATTCTACAACAAATAGGATATTTTAAAATTGTTACATTTCCATACATTTGATCAGTATCTGTGATAGGTTTTCATGATATATCACACACTTAGTCATAAATTTAGTGCCAATCACAGTAATTAGGGACAGACAGTCTGGATAATGAAACAAGTACCATACACCATTGGATTCCTTGCACACTGTTTATTCAGCTGTGAGGCCCCTGTGTGTTTCCACCCCAAGGTAAAGGCACAAGGACAGGGCAGAATGTAAAATGCCAGGGGCAAAGTCGTTATCTTGGTTTACTAATGTCATTGCATTTCAATGAGAAATGAAACAATTTGTCTTACTTACAAATACATTAGAAGGCAATGTTTAAATCATGAATGAACTGTCTACATGTTATAAAAGTCTGTTCATTATCTGTGTCATTAACTATCCTGGATTTATACACCAATAGCTGTGTCACAATAGCTGTGTCACATTTATGACTATGTCAGGTTTGTGTTCAGTCCAGTAGATGCATGTCTTATTCAGCCTTGTATCTATGGTATACTGCAGTGGACTAAAATGTACTTGTGCTGGATGTCTTTAAAATCATGACGTTTGCACTGGACAAATTATATAAAACAGTACTTATTTTTTACACAAATACTGTTATTTTATTCTGAAGTTTCTATATTCAGATTTTGATGAAAAACGTTTAAATCTAGGAACACATTCATGAACCATTAACAAACATTACCATAAACAAATCTTGCTTTCTGACACGCAGAACAACAACGTTTCCGGAATATTGCAAATGTGTGCATGTTATTACGTGCAGGAAAATACCGCTAGTTCTATTATAGAATTTGGCAGTCATCAACACACAATGACACTGTCAAATTGTCAATAATGCATATGATTCTCATTACTGAGGTTCAACCAATCAATAAAGCAATAACCCTGATTATGTGAGACACCAACAGATACAAATAAGTCTCTTGATGTTTCATCCACTGTGACACACACACACACACACACACACACACACACACACACACTCACGCATGCACGCACACACGCACACACACACTTTCTTTTGTTCAGGATTCCATAAAAAATCTATGCCAAAACCAATTATTCTTGTGAGCCAAATAATAATATACTGCAATATAAATATAGTAAAATGTGGCAAAGTGGTTCAATTAAAAGGCAGACTGAAATGCTTGTACAACCGTTGCTCAAAGAACATACCTTTTACAGGATATGTGACCATGATTTAATGAGCATAGAGCAACTGAATGTTTTAACAAAATTCACAAATTCTGACCTCTTGTGCTGGTCACTGCCATTAATCTGGCACCACATTCTTGTTTATGATAAAACTTCAGAAATGTACACTAATAAAACAGGAGCGTGTCACACCAAATGTAGCTCAAGAGTAATGGTGGTGACCAGCGCCAAATATGTCAGTTTGAAAAATTATTAAAACAAATAGACTGTACCTCCATGCTCATCAAATCATGGTCACATATCCAGTAAATGATGTTCTTATGTTTGGGCAATGGTTGTTGAAACATTTTGCCCCCTCCTTTAATAATCGTCTACATTGCTTATGTGCTGAATAGTTTAACAGGATGGAAAACTCAAAAACAGAAACCACTGCCAGCCAGTTTAGACCAGTTTGAACTGTGACTTTTAGGTGCTTGGCATAGCAGCTATATTTACGACTGGTGTACACCGCAGTAATAAAATACATTACTGGGTTCCCAAGAACTAAGAAATCTGACCAATTCCACTACACTGTAATCAGTCAATAGAAATCTGATAGTCTACCACTTTGGGATCATTTGAAACGTATGACAATGATCACCTGGAGGACATTCTTAACTGACGTGCACAGAAATTAAACATATTTCTGTGATTATAAACTGCCCTCTCACATGTCAACTATTGGGTTGATAATGTTTTTACATATTACATTGTTAACTAACTGCCGTAACACACATGTTAAAACACACATGTGTGCTGACGTAGTGGTACAACTGATATGTCAGATTGGTGCAAGAAAACACAAAACGAGATAATTATTCAGTGCAGCTCGAACAAAACCTTTACAAAAATTTTTTTCCCCAAATTTTTTTTGGGGGGAAAAGGGAAAATTGGGGCAAATTTTTGTTTTTTGGGGGTTTTTTTTTTTAAAAAATTTTTTTTTTTCCAGGGGGTTTTTTTTAAAAATTAAAATTTTTTTTTTAAAAAAAAAGGTTTTTTTTTTTTAAAAAAAAAATTTTAAAAAAAAAAAAAAAGGGGGAAATTTTTTGGGGGGGGGTTTTTTTTAAAAAAATTTAAAAAAAAAAAAAAGGGGGGGGGAAAAAAGGGAAAAAAAAAAAATTTGGGAAAAGGGTTTTTTTCCCCCCCCCAAAAAAAAAAACCAAAAAAAATTTTAAGGGGGGGGGGAAAAAAAAAAAAAAGGGGGGGTTTGGGGTTGTGGGGGGGGGGAAAAAAAAAAAGGGGGCCCCCCTAAAAAAGGGGAAAAAAAAAAAAATTTTTAACAAAAAAATTTTTTTTTTAAAAAAAAAAATTTTGTTTTTTTTCCCCCCGGGGTTTTTTTTTTTTAAAAAAAAAATTTTTTAAAAATTTTTTTTAAAATTTTTAAAATTTTTTTAAATTTTTTGGGAAAAACCCTAAAAAAAAAAAAAAATTTTTAAAAAAATTTTTTTTTAAAAAAAACCCCCCCAAAAACAAAAAATTTTTTTTTAAAAAAAAAATTTTTTTTTTTAAAATTTTTTTTTTGGGGAAAATTTTTTTTTTCCCCTTTTTCCTTTATTAAAAGTTTTTTAAATTCCCAAGTTTTTGGGGTTTGGGGAAAAAATTTTTTCCCTTTTTCCCCCCCCCCCAAAAAAAAAAAAAAAAAATTTTTAAAAAATTTTTTAAAAAAATTTTTTTAAATTTTTTTTTTAAATGTTAAAATTAATTTTCCCTTTGAACACTGGAACTGAATGATTTAAGTTAGATTTTATCATCTGGAAAATTAATATGCTACAGTTAAAAAAATCAGATTTGTATACCAAGTTATTTCCTCAAATAATCCCAGTGTCTCTCCATATTTTTCTATTTTGCATTGCCTAGTTCATGAAGTAAAAATTAGCAATACATAAAGCCATGTGTATCCGTCACAGAACTATTAACATCTAGTGATATTGTAATTATGATAACTTTGCATAATAAATTGTTGAATTAGTGTCGCGATACCTCGATAATTATATTTGCAACCGAATCACTTTAAACAGATTATTGAATTTGTAAAGGTTTTGTTCGAGCTGCACTGAATAATTATCTCGTTTTGTGTTTTCTTGCACCAATCTGACATATCAGTTGTACCACTACGTCAGCACACATGTGTGTTTTAACATGTGTGTTACGGCAGTTAGTTAACAATGTAATATGTAAAAACATTATCAACCCAATAGTTGACATGTGAGAGGGCAGTTTATAATCACAGAAATATGTTTAATTTCTGTGCACGTCAGTTAAGAATGTCCTCCAGGTGATCATTGTCATACGTTTCAAATGATCCCAAAGTGGTAGACTATCAGATTTCTATTGACTGATTACAGTGTAGTGGAATTGGTCAGATTTCTTAGTTCTTGGGAACCCAGTAATGTATTTTATTACTGCGGTGTACACCAGTCGTAAATATAGCTGCTATGCCAAGCACCTAAAAGTCACAGTTCAAACTGGTCTAAACTGGCTGGCAGTGGTTTCTGTTTTTGAGTTTTCCATCCTGTTAAACTATTCAGCACATAAGCAATGTAGACGATTATTAAAGGAGGGGGCAAAATGTTTCAACAACCATTGCCCAAACATAAGAACATCATTTACTGGATATGTGACCATGATTTGATGAGCATGGAGGTACAGTCTATTTGTTTTAATAATTTTTCAAACTGACATATTTGGCGCTGGTCACCACCATTACTCTTGAGCTACATTTGGTGTGACACGCTCCTGTTTTATTAGTGTACATTTCTGAAGTTTTATCATAAACAAGAATGTGGTGCCAGATTAATGGCAGTGACCAGCACAAGAGGTCAGAATTTGTGAATTTTGTTAAAACATTCAGTTGCTCTATGCTCATTAAATCATGGTCACATATCCTGTAAAAGGTATGTTCTTTGAGCAACGGTTGTACAAGCATTTCAGTCTGCCTTTTAATTGAACCACTTTGCCACATTTTACTATATTTATATTGCAGTATATTATTATTTGGCTCACAAGAATAATTGGTTTTGGCATAGATTTTTTATGGAATCCTGAACAAAAGAAAGTGTGTGTGGGGGCGTGTGTGCGTGCATGCGTGAGTGTGTGTGTGTGTGTGTGTGTGTGTGTGTGTGTGTTTTCACAGTGGATGAAACATCAAGAGACTTATTTGTATCTGTTGGTGTCTCACATAATCAGGGTTATTGCTTTATTGATTGGTTGAACCTCAGTAATGAGAATCATATGCATTATTGACAATTTGACAGTGTCATTGTGTGTTGATGACTGCCAAATTCTATAATAGAACTAGCGGTATTTTCCTGCACGTAATAACATGCACACATTTGCAATATTCCGGAAACGTTGTTGTTCTGCGTGTCAGAAAGCAAGATTTGTTTATGGTAATGTTTGTTAATGGTTCATGAATGTGTTCCTAGATTTAAACGTTTTTCATCAAAATCTGAATATAGAAACTTCAGAATAAAATAACAGTATTTGTGTAAAAAATAAGTACTGTTTTATATAATTTGTCCAGTGCAAACGTCATGATTTTAAAGACATCCAGCACAAGTACATTTTAGTCCACTGCAGTATACCATAGATACAAGGCTGAATAAGACATGCATCTACTGGACTGAACACAAACCTGACATAGTCATAAATGTGACACAGCTATTGTGACACAGCTATTGGTGTATAAATCCAGGATAGTTAATGACACAGATAATGAACAGACTTTTATAACATGTAGACAGTTCATTCATGATTTAAACATTGCCTTCTAATGTATTTGTAAGTAAGACAAATTGTTTCATTTCTCATTGAAATGCAATGACATTAGTAAACCAAGATAACGACTTTGCCCCTGGCATTTTACATTCTGCCCTGTCCTTGTGCCTTTACCTTGGGGTGGAAACACACAGGGGCCTCACAGCTGAATAAACAGTGTGCAAGGAATCCAATGGTGTATGGTACTTGTTTCATTATCCAGACTGTCTGTCCCTAATTACTGTGATTGGCACTAAATTTATGACTAAGTGTGTGATATATCATGAAAACCTATCACAGATACTGATCAAATGTATGGAAATGTAACAATTTTAAAATATCCTATTTGTTGTAGAATTCTATCCACTTTTCAAAGCTAATTAAACAAATCCATACTTGCCATACAAGCACAAATTAATACTAGAAAGTCCTCTAGAGATATTTTAAATACATACTGTATTGTTGAATATTGTGCAGTCTGCATACTGTAAGAATGTGTTTATCCATGTGGGAGTGTGTGTGTGTATGTGTGTCGTGTAAGATTATATCCAGATATGGTGGCTATTCAGTGGTCAAGCCTATATTTATAATGGTCAATAGTCACCATGGTTATAATGGTCAATGGTCGCCATGGCAATTTCGTATAGTTTACTCTTGTTGATACCGGGACTATGATAGTGTCAATATGTAAACCTTCTATGTATGTCGTGCTTGGTACACTTATTCCCCGATCTGAGTGGCCTATTTGTGGTGACATAACTATAAGTGTGCATCGCCTTGACTGAAGCCTTCATCTATGTGTGTCAAGTCACTTTAGGTCACAATAACACTGAACAGTTCTGGGCTGGATAAATATTGATAACGGATGGGCAGGAAATGTTACAAAGAATTTATCTCAGAACTGAATTGAGCCACGTTACATAGATTAAATTTTTTAAATTATCGACTTGCATCTATGTAATAGGGTATGTTTTTAAAATGAAATGACGGAAAAGGGGGAAATAGGAAAAGGGTCAGTTTTTTAAGATTTCTTTTAAGTTTTAAGTTTGATTTCAAAATGTGTTTAGTTATATTAATTTTACATTTGATTTGTCAATTTTTGGTCTGTTTATAATGTATTATTTGCGTTAACAAGTCTTTCATCCATAAAGGGACAGGCATGCCACCTGGCACAACGGGCCCAAATGAACCAACCAGCAAAACCATCTTTTCTAATCCCACCGTTAAAGGTGGGGAATTTTTAACTTTAAACATTTTATCGTTTCAATTATGTTTGAAAATGTGAACCAAATATCTATTTCGAATTCATTCGATTGGCCTGTCATATTATCATTTCTAAATTTTATGATTAGAAAAATTGTAAATTGTAAAAGGAACTTTCCCCAAAAATTTTAAGACAAAGAATTGGGGTGGCTGATCATGCAGGGGCCATGATGCGATGGCATGCAGGATGTTGGAGGATGCAGGCAGGGCATGCATGCATGACATGACATGACATGCATGACATGACATGACATGACATGACATGATCATGAAAACTGAGCTTGAAGACATGCTAACCAACATCAAGAAAGGGATTCAAAACACGAAAGTCCAGTAGACACGATAGGAGTAACCTAACAAGCATTACATTGAAACCCACAACTTACCCAAGCAAAACATTAACCAGGCAGCTCGCAAAAAAGCTGGGACACCTGTGGCAGAGGAGACAGACAAACATGGAACCAGCTGAAATGACATTACACATTAACAGATAACAGACTCTTACAGAGGATAGTGCCTCGGAGGTCTGTGTTTTGGCCACATGCTCTGTCCAGAATGAACAAAATGCATAAAAATAAACAAATTTTGAACAAAAATTCCCAGTTTAACAAAAAACTGGGAATTTACCCATTTAATTAGGGAAAATATTTTTCAATTAAAAATTTTTTTTATCCCCTTTTGGGTCCCCCTAAAAGAGGGCTTTTAAAAATTTTTGCCTAATTTTTGGGGGCCAGTGTTCTTTGCCAGTTTAAAAATTTAAAATTTTCTATCCCTAAAGGGCAAAACAAATTAAATTTAACTATTTTAAGGCTAACGAAAAATCTTTAAAAAAATTTTGCTCCGTATATATTACCGCCAACGTCCATTTTTTTCCCCTAAAAGGTTTTACCCCCAAAGAGGTTCTCAAAAGCAGGGAAAACTTATTTTATGTTAACCCAAAGCCCTTCGTCATTTAAGTTCAGCAAATTTTTAAAATTTACAATTGAACCTTCTTTTTTTCCGTCCGGTCTTCATTTTCTTTTTTTTTTACATTTTTCCAGTCTTTGCCCTTTTTTTGCTTCCGGGTTTCCTTCTTTAATTTTTTTAGCATTTTCACCTTTTTTTTTTTTTTTTTCCAAAATTTTGGTTTTCAATTCCATTTTCACATTCGTTTTTTTTTCTTTATTTCTTTTTTTTCCTGTATGATTTATGTTTTTGTTTTTATTTTTTAGTGGTTTTTATTCCCCCCTTTTTTTTAAGAATTTTTTTGGGTTTTTTTCTTTTTTTTTGTTGGTTTTAATTTTCCTTTTTTTTTAAATTTTTTTTCCCTTTGGGTTTTACATTTTTTCCCTTTGGTTTTTACTTTTTTTTGGGTTGGTGTTTCATTTTTTTTTGGTTTTTAAAATTTTCCTTTTTTTTACTTTTTCCCTTTTTTTACATTTTTTTTTTTTTAAAATTTTTCTTTTTTTTGTTTTTCTTTTTTCTTTGGTTTTACCCTTTTTTTTTTCTTTTTTTTTTTGGTTTTTTTCCCGGGGTTTTTTTTTGTTTTTAATTTTGGGGTTTTTTTTTTTTTAAAACCCCAAATTTTTTTTTTTTTCCCTGTTTTTTAATTTTTTTTTTTTTTTTCTTTTTTTTTTGGGTTTAAAATTTAAAACCTTTTCCCCTTTTTTTTTTGCTTTTTTTTCCCCGTTTTTTTTTTTTGGGGGTTTCCCTTGGTTTTTTTTTTTTTCTTTTTTTTTCCCTTAAATTTCCCTGTTTATTAAAAAAAAAAAAATTTTGTTCCCCAAAACCTTGAAAACAACACCAACAAAAAACCCCTTTGATTGAAAGCAAACCATTTTTTGTCATCTTTTTTTTCCCAACCCAATTCCCCCCCTTTTTGCCAATAACCTCCCTTAGGGGGATGGGCCCAGGTAATAGGAGCCCGAGCCCAACGTCCTCGGGACAATTTACAGTTGTGAGTTTAAGCAAGGGGACTATTAAAAAAACCCATTCTAAACTTGGCGGGTCACGCTATGAAAACAACTTGTTATTGAATTAAATCAGAATGAATTTTAAAGGGAAAGGTGTAAACATTTTATTTAAAAGAAATGTACCGGATTAATTGAAATATTAAATTTACATTTCATGAACAAATCATTATTTATCTTTATTGATTATTTTGGGAAAAAAAAACTTTTTTTCCCTTTTCCTTTTTAAATTCTAAAAGGGGTTTGTGCAATAAGGTGGTTTTTTTAAAGAACAATCACGTTGAAGTAAATGACTTTTAGTTCCGGAACAGCTTTACGATTCCCAAAAAAATTTTC
>JAODUO010004337.1:0-11691 GCA_025642075.2 Ridgeia piscesae | reverse complement strand
AAAAGACAAATTTTATCAAATTTTTTAAAAAAAAAAAAATTTTTTAATACAAAATTGTTAAAAAAAAAAAATAAAAAATAAATTGGAAAAAAAATTTTTTAAAAATTATCTGGGGTTTTGGGGACCCTTTTGTTTTAAATATAATTCCCCCCCCTTTAAAATTTTTTTTTTTTAAAAAAGTTTTTTGGTAAAATTAAAAAACCCCCAAAAACCTTTTTTTTTTAAAAAAACTTTTTCCCCCGTTTTTTAACCAAAAAAAATTTTAAACTTTATTTGGTTTAAAAAAAAAAAATTTTTTTTTACCCCCCTTTTAAAATTTTAAGGGGAAATAAAAATAAAATTTAAAAATTTTGGGGAAAACCCATTTTTTTTGGGCCCCTTTTTAAAAATTTTTTTTAAAAAAAAGGGGAAACCCAATAATTTTGTTGTTTTGGAAAACTCATGGGGCAGTGCGCACTGTTTCAATATTGCTCTAATTACTACATTAGTGGTTCTGTGACCCTTTTAAAAAGGCCTTTACTTCCTACAAACGAACGGAAAAAAAAATTTAAATGGGGGGTGGGTTTCAAAAAAACCCCTTTCGTGTAATCATTTACAGAAAAGTAAGGTAACCCTCTGGCTTTTTCCTTTTGGAGCAAATTAAATTTTAAAAATTTTTTAAAATGGCCAAAAGCTTGGGGTTAACCCCTGCCACAACTGTGAACCATTACTACCACCTTCTTGTGGACATACCACAGACCAGCATCACCTGACATCAAAACACGGGCGAACACCGGCTTTGACATTGTTTTCGGGGATTTTTTTTTTTTTTTAAGACTCCGTAAACGCACCATTTTCCTTTTTGAAAAATTTAAAAAAAGGGACATTAAATGTTTTCCTGACACTTTAAATTATTTGGACAAAAGTAAACACTTTCCCGACTTGGAAATTTCCAAACTTGGGGTTTAAAATAAATAATAAATATAAATTTTCTTTTTATAAAAACATTCTTTTCATTCCAAAGAATGATTTTTAATTCCATGAACAAAACAATGTTTTGGGGAAACATGCTTCAGATATTTTCCCAATCAGTTCCCCTTTTTTTTTTGTTAACTGCACAGTCAATCAGCATGTATTTTAATGCCTATTAATGTACAAAGATTGATTAATAATTAATTGAAAGTATATTTCCTATAACATAACTTTTTAAATGAATACTTACAAACCCAAGGTTTGGCCCAATAAGGCATTTTACCGGAACCAAAATACAAAAGGGGAAAGGGAGTCCTTGCCCAAAAAGGCAGAAAAATTTTTTTGGTAAGGGAAAGCTGAACCAAAACGGGGAAAAGTTAAACATCGGGGTTGGGCGCCCCTGAAAGGGAATTTAAATTTTTTTGAAAGGAGGTTCCCTCGGGCCCTGTTGCGGTGGAATCTTTAAATTGTGAATTTTTTGGTTTTAAAATATAAACAAATTGCGGCCAAAAACCCTATAAAAAACGTATTTTTTTAAAATCCCAATTTTTTATGGCACCCTTTTTAAAATTCGAAACCGGGGTTTTTAAAAAAATATTTTTCATCACCAATTTAACTCAATATCATCACATTTCCCCGGGTGATGTCGCGGGGCCCCGGTGCCCACCACAGTGTACTGCGAGGATCTATCCTCCCAAGCTGTCGGCCCTGTAAGAGTCGTCATGGTGAGGTGCAGGGTTCCATTCCGTGCCGGGGTTTTTGGCAAACCAGGCTCTAATTACCTGCCAATTCCCGCCTTGTTCTTGCAGTCTTCAAACTGTCGGTTCCATTTTTCTCGCTGAATCACGAACAAATAGTAAGGGATTGATAGTAAATAAAAGTGCGAAAATTATGTCTGAAACCCCGGGTTGGGGTAATTCCGGAATGGATCTTAAATTCCAATCCGATTGTGGGGAATTTGGAAATGACAATTTTAAACAAAGATTGTTTTTAAAATTAACAAAAATTGAGAAAATTGGAATTAATAAAAGAACTGACATCTAAATTTTCCGTGATCTGCCTTAATTTGGGAGAATACGGAAAATGGTGTTAGTACCGAAATTGATTAACTTGGTCATTTCATTTAAGTTAATAAAAATGAAGCCAATGTGCCATATCGTTTCAATTTGCACCATATTAGAATTAATTTTCGATCCAGTTACTTTTTGGGATGATAGCAGTGTCATTAACGGGCTAAATTTTTTTAGCCCAGCACCCCACTTAATCTTAAACTTTAACCCCTTCCTTTGTGAGTATTCCGGAAGAAAAGTGCCCGCTTTGGCCTGACAGAAAAAAAGGGGGAATTGGCAGGGTGAGTTAGGTGGGGGGCCCCCCAAAAACCCGGCCGGCAAGGGGGAACGTGCCCCTCACCGGGAACGGACTCTAAAAACGGACAGCTGATATAGGGGTTTTTTGGGAGGGGGAAAAAGGGGATTTAAACTTAAAAAATTCCCTGTGAAAAAATTTTTTAAAACTGGATTTTAAACTTAAATAGGGTCCGTAAAAAATTGATTTTTTTTTTTAAATAAATTTGTTTTTTTGGGGTTTACTCCTTTAAATTTATGTTTAAAAAATCCCTGGGACGGACCGCAAAAGGGGGCACATTGTTCAGGGAAATTGGGACAAGGGAAATAGGTGATAACCATTCGTGTGGTGCGTGGCCCGGTTTCCCCACAAACTTGCAATCATCCCTGCTTTTTTAAAAAAAAAAAACAATTTTAAAAAATTAAAAACCCCTTGGGGAAGGTTCCCATTTCCCTTTTTGTTTGAATTTTAAATTTGGGGCAGCCCCCAAAAAAACCCATTCCCTTTTCTTTTTAAAATTTTGAATTTTTAAAACTTTTAACCATTTTTTTTAAATTTGTTTCCTTGGGTAAATTCCAAAGGGAAAATGGAATTTAAATTCCAATTTGAATTGGCAGGAATTTGCGATTTGACAAAGGTTGGTTAAATAAAAACAAATTGGACAAAAATTTTTTTTTAAAATTTTAAAAAATAACCCATTGATATTTTGTAATGGGGGTTTCACCGGGAAAAGGGCCAAAAAAGGTTTAAGTGACAAAAAAAAGAGGGAAGTTGGCAAAAAATTTAAACCCGGGTTTAACAAAGGAGGGAATGGAAAAAAGGTGCCCTATCTGGCGAATTTAACAAAGGAATATTGGATAGCCCTTTGAGAACACGTGGAACGGCCAAACTTAGAACGACGACACTTAAGGTTTTTGCCCAAATCTCTCGTTGTCAACCAATAATGTTCCGTTTTTTGGCCGGTCCCCTTCACTTTTTTTGTTATTTAATTCTTGTTTTTGTGTAGGTTTTGGCCAATGGCAGGTCAAAAACCTCCATTTCATAGGATTCACTCACCTCAGAGTAAAAAGATCCTTGGCAAACAAAATACGGAATTTTGCCGTAACTTAGGACTTTACTCTTCGTTTAAAGGATAAAAATTTGTAAAAATTTTTAACGCCTGACGTTTTAAGTTGGTCTAAACAATGATAAAATGCCAAGTCATCCAAAATAGTTAGTAAATGTAAAAATAGGACCCTCAAATTTTTTTTAAACTTTAACCCCGGTACTTCCCTTAAAATTTTTACTCCCACCGCTTTTACGGGGGGCCCCAATAAAGTCAAAAAACTGTTGGGTATCTAAGCTTGACCAGGTAACTTTTTCTAAAATTTATCATTTAGAAAACTAGAAACCCCTTCTTTAAGGGCTTTATTGAATGTTTTCTTAAATAAAATAAACACACAAAAAGCATTATTATTTTAAATCAAATTATTAAAAAACAGGATTGAAATCTATGTAAATTAAAAAAGTGCTTTTAAAATCAATGTGTTTTTTTAAATTGTGGATTAAAGAACCCATGTGTTGTTGTAGGGAAGTCTTTTTAAACCCTTTTTAAATTTCCCCAGAAATTTTCGCCCCAAGGGGCCCCAATTTAAACTATGGCTCTTGGAAAGGGAGGAATGATTCTGTTTGTTAAAACATGCTGTCTTTTTAAAAAGAAAATAGTTTTGGTAATTTCATCTAAAAAAAAAAAAGTGTTTATTACCTTCTTTTTTTAAAAGTATCACGATGTTTATTCTGCAATTTAAACCCCCCAACTTATTTTTTTTAGTTACGAAATTTCGGGGAAAGTCTGAACTTAAAAGAAAAAAAACCCCCCTGTTAAAGCCTTTTTTCCCAGGGTGCGGGTTTCCCAATTCCAAAAATTAAAAACCAAACTCGAAATCAAGAGCCCCTTTTTGGGGGAAAAAAAAATTTCCTAAGTGTTAATTTTAATTTCCCTAAAACAAAATTTTAAAAAAAAAAAACTGTGTGGGAGAAATTTAAAGTTTTGGGAAATAAATATACAGTTTTACTTTAATTTTTGTAAAAAAGGCTTTTAAACCATCCAGCATTTTTTCCCATAAAATTATCCACTTTTAAATCATAAAAACTCACCATATTTTTTGTCAAAATCCCGGAAAATCCAAAATTTACTTTTCCCCTTTAGATTGAAGTTCGGTGGAAATTGCACCCCCCCCCTACATATGCTAGCAAATAGTTGTCCCTCTCAACCAAGTTAGTGATCGCCTCTTTCTGCAGGCTTTTCCCAGTTCGCCTATCTCCCTTGCCCAAAATGTCGCCTTGGTTGGGTTGTTTTGTGAGAACCCTTCCCCACCCAGGCGTTAAAAACCGTTTGGGAAGGTATTATCCAGAAACACTAGTAAAAATTAAAAAGGAAATTTTAGTATTTTATTCACCTTTTAAAACTGTCAAATTAAAAATGTAGGGCATAGAAATTTAAAATTTCGGTTTATTAGAATTTCTCTTTGTCAGATCATTTTGACATCCCGGGTTTTTTTGGCCCATCAATTTCTAAAATTTTACCGTCCCCAAGCTGAAGTAGAATTTTCCGGGGGGGGTTAAACTGAAAAAGGGGTGGAAAAATTTTTTAATTTGGAAACCTTAAAAACCTTTTTTTAATTTCCTTTGAAAACGGTGTCTTACTTTATACGGCATGATGGTAGGTTTAGGCCGCATTTTAAAAAGTGGGTTTTTAAAAAACTCCTTTATTTGAAATGGTACCATTTGGAGCAAAAAAACAAAACCCTTTCGGAGACTTCAAAGCGCTTTTTCGTCCCGATTGATAGGGAGGGTTTACAAGTAAACGAGAAAGGCGTATATTTTCCCAATTGTCTACCTCAATTCCTCGCTCTCGGTATTCCCCTAACAAAAAATTGCGCTCCATGCATGCGCCCGTAACTTTGTCTTTGTAGTTTAGAAGACTTCCATACCAGCAAGACGTTGACCCTCGAGAGGATTGCTTTTTAACAAGCGGATAATGGAAATTAATTGTCGAAATGCGTTCACTCAAAATTTTTTTTATTGTCTTTTAAACCTCAAATTAAATTTAGGTGACAAAGGGTACCAGAGTTCATGCCAGGCTTTTGCGTTTTGGTCTTTAATATCTAAACCATATACAGCATAAGTGCCATTTAAATCCTTTAGTACCTTTGCATCTGTAAAAGGGGGCCTTCAAACTCAAACCAGCGTGGAATTCGGTCAAAAGGGGTTTACCCAAATGCAGCTGCCCCCCGGAAAAGCTAAATACACCCGACGAAAAAATTTTTTTTTGGGAATTTGTGCAAATTAAAATTTTTCCATTCAAAGAGATCTGACTTTGTATTAAATTTTTTTAAACCTGCCCCTAACTTTTTAAGCCAATGCATTTAAATACATTTATAAGGTAAAATTTTCTCTAAAGGTTCCTTTTATTTGTCTAGGTTTCTGGATACTTTTCCCTGAAAGGGTTTCCCTAAAGCCACCTGGGCGAAAAGGGGGTGCTATTTAACCAATCCACATCCAAGAAATGGAAAGGGGGAAATGGATATCAGTCTACACATAGAACATAGCCTTCAGAAAATTTATATAAAATTTTTTGGGTTTTTATTAACTATTTTTAATTTTAATTGGGGGGTGTAATATTTCCCCCAAGTTTATTACTGCTCAGGGGGTGAAACACAAAAATTTTAGGGTTTTAAAGGGAAAAATTTAAAAACAAATATTACTTTTTATGACTTTAAACAATATAGGTTTTTAAAGGGGGAAAGATGGGGTTTCCCCTTAAGGGAACCTTTTTATCAAAAAAACCAGGAACACTGTAAAACTTTCACATAATATTTGAAAATTTACATACCACAAGTTATTTTATTTTTTAGTTAAAATTCCTTAGATTTTAAAATTTCTATTTAAAGTTTGAAAAAAACCCTCATTTTTCCCTTCCCTTGTGAAATTTTTTTAATTTGTGGAAATTACAAACCAATTAGGAAGCTTCTTGTTAAAACAATTAAAATTAATGAATTTTTATTTTTTTTAATTTGGGCCAAAATAATTTTAAAAAACCCAAGTTAAACCGGGACAGGACACTTGAAACGGCCGGGAATTGGGGAATTGTGTGACTTTACAAGCCCCCATTTTCAACATGGAGTTTACCACTTTAAAAAAGGAGCAACCTTTCCAAAAAAATTTTCATTGACAAACCTCCCTTTTTAACTTTAAAAAACCCGGACGCTTTAAAAATTTTTAGGGTTTAATTTTTTTTTTTGGGGGGAAAACTGTTATGTGGCAGGGGGGTTTTTTAAAAATTTTGGGGCTTCTAAGGCTCCATTGGGGGCTGTGAATCATTATAGGCGTTTTTCCACGTTTACGGTTAGTAAATTATTTGGGGTGGTAAGAAACCAGAAAAATTTTTCCGGTTACTTTTTCCGTAAAATAAGGTCACCCCCAAAGCAGCCTTCGTTATGAAAATTTAAAAAAACCCCGGGAAGTGAAAAAAGCCCGGGGGTTTGGCCTCCCAAAAACAAAGGGAAAACCTTGAAATTACCCCCCCTGGTCCATCCAATGGGCCCATCTTTCCACCTTCACATCCCAAAGCCCTTTTACATTTTGCCACTTTTTAAACAAAAATTTTTGGGGAAACTTTAAATTTTAAAATTTTTTTTAAACCCCAAAACAAAGCATTGGGTTTTTTTAATTTCAAATTAAAATTAATGGGAATTATTTTAAACATCATTTATATTAGTGTGATCATGTTTCACAGTCCCGGGTTTTTGAACAGATTTGTCGAGAATTAAGCATAAAAAATGAATGACATCATAAGTAAATAGGGCCCAGGGGGGTAACTTTGGGGACCCCCCTTTTCCCCGGTTTTTTTTTGAAAAAAGGTCGAACCCCCAAATTTCCCCAAACAAAACTAAAAAATAATGATGTTAACCCGCTCTAATATTACAGTCTCCCACCTAACCCGGGAAATTGGGGGACTTGAGGCCCTGTTCATTATCTCAATCCACTAAACCCCCGTGAAACTCGGCGTGCAGACGGTTTTTGGGAATCGGCTTGATAGGTCACGGTCTTGTCAGACTGAAATATCTCAGTCTTGACCGGTGTCCTTCCGTTACAGACGCTGGCATTGAACAACTGACTTCGTTGAAACAGCTCCAGTTTCTCGACGTGACAGCTACTAAAGTGACACAAGTGCCGCGGACCGTTTCAAGATGGCGCTGCCCGGTGCAACGTGGCATTGTAATATAATATTTTGAACACATTTTGACAGTAGAACATACTACAGTTCGCGTATTATTGAAGTATCGTTGTTAACAAGTAAGCGTGGCTGTAATATATTTTGTACAACTTTCCAACAACTTTCACTTTTGACACAACGTAAACTCGGCACAAAACTGAGTTGCTTTTCATGCTTGAAATGTCATAAAATTTTAAAATTAGCCAGCGACAGACAAAGGCTGACACGGGACAATCCAGACTCTCGTGTAGTATCTATGGCACCTATGTCGAAAGCTTCAGTGAAGTGTCGCGTGGTGCGTGTGTGTCTGATGATGGAAACGTAATCACTATGCACCACCTTTGTTGACATTCTAAAAGTACCATTACAATATTTGTATTAAAGTACTAATCAAAAAGTAATGGTAATTAAATGTTTATTATTATGTAGACCATTTATAGTAATACATATGGGGGCACAAATACAGTCAATATAAACATTCATTAATACACATATATTGATATAATATAAAATAGTAAAAAAATTGCTAATATATTTAAATTTTGATTATTTTGCATGCTCATAACTTACTATTATTAGTTTGCCTTTTGCCAAAAATGAATTTTAAGTATAGAAACATCTTCCACGTAATACCAGCCACCAGTATCCTAGCAACCTCAGAAATCTCAACTTTAAGCTCAGCCAAGAAATTGCTCACGTGAATAGTGTTGGGTGATTTCAGCCAACATACGCTGCTCATATGTTCTGCAATGTAGAAGCAAATATTTGAATGCACAAACCGTTCAGTGTTCGTGCGTTTGAGTGGATGGTTCTTAACGGATTTTGTTTATCAGTTTTAGGTTGGGGGTGATTTTATCTGTTCACGGGCGGGCAGCTGCTTAAAAGTCAAACACACTGAATCAGTAAGTTCCTACGCGTTTATTCCAACTAATTTGCAGCAAACACCTCTTAGATTGAAAAGGGTACAACAATGTATTTTGATAATGGCTATGTATGTGTAAACATCATTTTTAGATGGATTAAAGCCAACGAGCACCCACAAGGGCTGCAGTGACTACTAATTTGTTTGTACGCTTTAGGTCACTAAAATTTAATTTTCGAGGTGTGTTAAACACTATATACGCATCTAACAACATTGGAGTGCCAGCTGTGTATAACGTCAGTTTTACGACAAATTCCTATTCGTTATGCACGTCTGTGCCGTTCAAAAGCCATTTACCTCAACAATCGATCGGTACTGAGCAATCGATCGGTTGCTCGAGCCCTCATGGACAGACCCTCGTGTCAAAATAACCTGGACAAATAGACAAAGCTTACGTGGCGCATCGCAAACATGGAGCGACACAATATATTTTGAATAACTAGGGAAATCGACCGACGAGCAAGGGAAAACGACATTGTGGTTGGAGACGCGTGACGACATGACTGTGAGACGATACGTGACCGCACTGCTGGTTCTGGCTTGTTTGGCACTAGTATCGTCACACGACCAGCACTCACCCATCGACATACAACACTACGAGGACGGCAAACACAACGACGCGTTTGACCATGCTGCTATCCTCGGTAGGTTTCTGTTTCCTTAGTTCACAGACTTCTCGATTGACACTGGTCACCATTTATCCAAATGAAAGTGATGTTTTTTTTTAAAGTCGACCATTGAATGAAACTTCCTAGACCCAATAATTTTTTTAAACAATAGACATTTGTTGTTTTTAAAAAACCAAAAATTTTTTTTCAGGGTTCCCAAGATCTATATTAAATTCGTGGGGGGGTCGGGGTTGTAAAAAGGTCTAACAAAGAGGCAAAATGGGGGGAATAAAAATGGGGCCATTATACGGAATGGAGAACAGCGTAACGTGGAAGGAGTACCTGCAGAAAGAGCACGATACACGTTTGGTCAAGCTGGAGACTGACCGAGCCAAAGACGACGTGGATCTCGCTCAGACATTGCAGGTGGGTGGCGCCACCCGTGGACAGCGGGTGGAGACGTCAAATACTTTTGAAAGGAGAAAGTATGCTCGTGGATCCTGTAATGTCGTTTGGACTACAATAAATATGTTGAGGGGGTATTGCGCGTTATTGATGTGACAGTGCTGCCACTAAACTATTTTATGGACGTGACATGCTTGCATGTGAATACGCACGGGGCCCCCCAAAAAAAAAAAAGGAGTGGAATTTTAAAAATTTTTTTGGGGGGGGCCTTGTTAATGTTAACAAGCAACAATTACTGCGTGGTACGTGATCGTGTGCACCAAGCGAGGACTCTAATATGTCGTAGCTCGTCGAGGAGAATGAGATGAAGTTCCGTGCAGCTGACGTCGACAAGACGGGTTCTCTTGACCTGGCCGAGTTCGCCGCCTTCACACATCCCTACGACTACGAACACATGCACGAGTTCGAGGTGAACATGACGCTGAAGGCACAGGACCGCAACAAGGACGGCAGCATTGACTTCACGGAATACTCGGACGAAGAGGAAGGAGGTAGGATGCATGAAGCCATTAACGTGTGCGTGCGTGAGTCCTAAACGAATTTGAGCCTGTTACATGGACACGTGCTAACTCACTAACAAAGAGTAGACTGTGATCAGAAAAATATAAATTCTAATATGAGTGCAAATTGCAACACCGACTATGGGCACATTGGCTTACCATTCATCCTCTGATTAATTGCTGGGTAATATTGATAATGACCAGCAGCTTCAACATCCAACTTTTCTTGGTCACTAAACACCATTGGTTGCACAGTATTACTCCCAAAGGTGTGAAAGGCAGCATCACGAAAATATCAGATGCTCAGTTCCTTTTCATTTAATTCACATTTTTGCTCCAATTCCTTTAGTTCAAACTTTTAAATACCAATCTTTTGTTCAAAATCTGTCATTTCCAATTCCTGCCCAATTCCGGAATTGGAATTTAAAGATTCCATTTCCTTTTGGAATTTACCCCAGACCGGTGTTCAAATTAAACAGACATAAGTTGTGATCAAAGCAGCTTTTTATTTACTATCTAACAATAACCCATTGACTATTGTGTAATGCAGGTGATGTCAGCGAGGAGGACAAAGTGGCAAACCAAGAACAGTTTACAGACATGACAAGAACAAAGACGGGAAGTTGGACAGGGATGAGATTAGAGCCTGGGTGTTGCCCAACAACAGGCACTGGCAATGGAGGAAGCAGTGCACCTCATCCATGAGACGGACTCTAACAGGGACGGACAGCTGAGTATGGATGAGATCCTCGACAAGTACACACTGTGGGTGGGCAGCGCGGCCCAGACAGACACTCTACACGAGGAACTGTGATGTTCACTTGAGTTAAATTGCCCTAGATGAAAAATACTCTGTTTCAACCAACTAGGATGGTTCAGAAAAAAGTCCCAGCTCCAAAAATTTATTTGTTTTTTAATAATACTTGTTTTTTTAAGGTTTACTGCCTGTCGGGAAAATGGCAAAAACTTTGGAACCCCACTTGAGGGAAAAAAAAGTTTAAAAAAAAAACGGAAAAAAGGGGCGAGCAAATGTTTTTTCCCCCAAAATTGAGTTTTAAAAATATTTTGAAATTTGGGCAAATTCCCGCCCTTTAAAATTTTAAAAACAAAATAAAAATTCCCAAATCAAATTTTAAAAATTCATTTTTAAAGTTTTTTATAGGTAAAATATACATTTCAAATAATATATTATTCAACAAGCTTTTTACATGTCCCTAATAAAAACAATCATCATCAACTTGTGTTAAAAAAAAATAAAACCCTGATTAAATATACTGAAGCAATGATGCCATGGTCAACATATTGTTCTCAAATTAATCAACTGAGGACAACTAGAGAAAACATCAATTCTTTAATGTACTTTACTATGAATGTATTTACTATGAATGCAAAATATAACACATCATATTATTATTATGCATTATTATTTCTCAAATGAACAAAATCTAGTTCGAAAACACGGCACGTGTGAAATCTAGCTGATCACACTAATATAAAGTGTCTGTTATACAGTCAAGTGTGCCCATTATTTTGAATTGTGGATTCAAATTGAACCACACTGCTGCTGTTGTACGGAGTCTTAAAATAAATCAATATAAAATAATGTTCACCAGATAAATTTACGTTCAACAAGTGGCAATAAAT
>JAODUO010004336.1:0-11297 GCA_025642075.2 Ridgeia piscesae | reverse complement strand
ATGGTTACTGAGCTTTGGAAATTTAACTGCTGCATTTAAACAAAACTTATTTAAAACCACTGAGTAATGAAAAATTTTTTTTATAACATTTTAAAACTCTAAATTTTTTATTTGAACGGGAGTTTCCAATTCCCCCTTAAACCAAATTGAACTATAATTACATGGGCTTATTCACATTTTAAACTAGTTAAACCTTAACCGGAAAAAAACTAGCTAAAAAACCCATTCCCCGGGGAAAACTCCGGGCCTTTAAATTTAAGGGGGAAAAACCCTTATGGGGGTATCCTGGGGAGGCCTTTATAGGGTTTTTGATGAAACAACCCCGGATTAAATCCATGAAACCATACATAAATAATTTGCTGTGAAAGTATTCTCAATTAAATAACTTGAAATTTTAAACGTATATAGCTATGAAGCATAAATTGAAGAGTGTTCTATTGTAAAAGCACTATCATATGGCTAGTAAAAGGTCTTGTATAAATTTTAAAATCCCCCAATGAAAAACCATATAGTAGGTCATTTACAAGTTAAAAAAAAGATTTTCACAAAAAGGTTGAGACAACCCCTGAATTGGGATCTGGGTGCCGAGCTATTTTTTTTTAAAAAATATGGCCCGCATGGATTTAAATTTTTGGGGGAAAAAATTTGGTTTTGCGCCGCTTTTTCCCGGGTCAAATTAAAAAAACGGTCCAGGGTAAAAAAATTCTTTGTTTATTTTTTAAATTAATAGACACGGAAAGGGAAAAATTTTGCCCTTTTTTAAAAAATTTAACAGGTTATTCAAACCCTTGCTTTTTAGTTTTTCAAAGACGTTCTTTTCCTGGGGGAACTTTCAGAAATTGGGAAAGAAAATTACCCGGGAAATCGTTATAATTTTGGGGCCCGGAAATTTTCCAAAAAGGCGTTTTTAGCCCGGAAACCCCAAATATTTAAAGGGGCCCTGTGTTGGTTAATCAAGCAGCTTTATTTTCAGGGGTTTTCCCCGCCATTTTTAATTTGGGGAAATTTTTTCCCTCCTATTTGGGCAAAAGGTTGTGGCAAAAAATTTTGTTTGGTTTCCAATTCCCGTGGCAAAAATTATAATTTTAGATTAACAGAAAATTTATTGTGCTCCTAAATATCTTGCATCTTGTTCCAAAGTTGTTTATTTGCAAAAAAAATAGAAGGGGCAAAAATGTGGGGGGTTATTGCGAAAAAAGGATTTCCCAAAAGGGCCTTTTCGGCCCTTTCCCCCTTTGAGAACCCCAGGGGTCAACAAACTGGGGCTGGCCAGGGCCACACTTGTTTTGGGTGTTCCAAGTGGGGCCCCCGCAAATATTTACTGGGGGCCACTGGTTTAACAAAAAATTTACCCCAATTTTTTAGAAAATTTTCCAAAGGGTTGTCCCCCTTGAAACTTCCCTTCGTGCCGCCGAACCTCCCGGGTTTTTAAAGGAAAATTTGCCAACTTTTTTAAACAAGTTGCAATTTTTCCCCTAACCGTCCTGGTTCGGCCCGGCACGAGATGGGGGGAATTCCTGGGGAAATTGCAAATATGGAAATTTTTAAAACCAATGGAAAAAAAAAAAGTTGTTTTTCCCGGGGGCCCCTTAAAATTGTGTGGCGAATCCCCCAAAATTTAAAACATGCCCGGGAGGGCCCCGGATTTCTTGTGAACCCCGGTTTTTTAAAGGTTAGTGACCCAAAACCCCTTTTGGGCCGAAATTTTCGCATACACCCACATTTGTGCCCCTTCTATTTTTTTTGCAATAAACATTTTTTTTGGGCACAAATAAATTTTGAGCACAATAAAGGGCTGTAATCTAAAATTAAAAATTAGCCCACGTTTAGAAAAAAAAACAATTATTTGCCACATTTTTTTTCCCCAAAAGGGGGAAAAAATTTTCTAAATTCCCAATCGGTGAAAACCAATGAAAAAAATTGCGTTGATTAACCAAACTGGCCCATTGAAATCTTTCCGTTTCCGGGCTACACCCCTTGGGGACATTCCGGTCCTAAAAATTTTTAAAAAATACCCCCGGGTAATTTTTTTCCCCCCCAATCCTAAAGTTAAAAAAGAACTTTTGAAACCAACAAAAAAAGGGGAGGGGGGAAAACCCTTGAATTTTAAACGGTAAATTTTCCCTGCGTGTCTATTAATTTAATACAGGAATAAGGCCCAGGCTTGTAAATTTTTATTCCCAAAGGCGGGCAATCCCCAATTTTGCCCCAACTTTAATCCATGCGCCTTTTTTAAAAAAATTTAATGTGGGGACCAGATCCCAAATCCAGGATTGTCTCAACTTTTTGTAAAATCTTTTTTTTAAACTTGTAAATGACCTACTATAGGGTTTTAACATGAAAATTTTAAATTCATACCAACTTGACTCAAACTAGTGATTTTTACATAGAACCATCTTGAAGCTTTTCATAGCTATTAACTTTAAACAATTTATTTTATTGAGAATCTTTAAAGCTTTTTTAATTTATGTATATTTCATGGTATTTAATCGGGAATTTTTTTCATCAGAACCTTTTTAATTTTTCTCAGATACCATATATTTCAAGCAGAATTTTAATGGCAGGATTTTTCCTGGTAATGTTTCTAGCTAGATCCGGGGTTTAGGTTTAACTATTTTTAACTTGAATAAGATACTTTTAGATAAATTTGGTTATATTAAAAAAAAGGCAAATAATTCTTTTCACTTGCAAGGAATGAAAAGTTTTAAAAAGGTTTTGATTCATCAGGGGTGTAAAATAAGTTTAGGTTCACACGCACGTTAATTTTAAAAAGCTCCGTAAAGTTACAAATTAATGTTCTAAAAATCAATGTTTTCTTTAAGAAAAGTATTGATCAACATTTTTTACAAGATAAATATGTGACTTTCAGGTTTATTTTGATGGGTGCTAAAATGTAGAAGAGTTATACAGACCCACACAAACAATGATGGTGATATATCTGCTGTTGAAAAATGTAAAAGTAAGTTCTTATCTCATTCGACTACTCACGACAGTTCACACTTTACTCCCTGGCAGACTCATTCAATCGAACACCACCTCGACTTCTCTGTGAAGTCAACTGTTAACACCAACATACAGCTTTGGCAACACAGGCAGGTTCCCTAGCCTAGCACTAGCAGCGCCACCACAGCGGCACAGACCACAGGTAGTTAAGATGTGAGGTCACAGGTCAGATCAACAGCAACACATTGAGAGTTTGGCCAGCTGCCTGCTTTCACTCAGTGACTGTGGGCAGTGTTTCACGTTGTAAACAGACTGAACCCACTTGGCCCCTCAACTACCTATGTATTGGAAGCTTAACAAGCAGCATATTTGTGACTTATGAAGTAATAGCACAAAGCCTCACAGTGAACTCCGGTTTACAAGAATGCCACGCAAATTAATCGAGTGGATAATCAGAACGCTTTACCGATTTATGAGACCTTATATAGATCACACAGTTGTTACATGAATGGCCAGTAGTATTCACTGATATAATCATGCGGTGGGGGTGGGTCTTTCCTAACACATTATGCATGTTATGGCAAATCCTGCAGATTTCACTGGACGTCAACCAATATCACCATAACTATTTCCTACCAGCTACAAGAATTACATTCACAATTCTGAAATTGAAACGCATACAGACACTACACATTTAGATGCAAAATTATTACATTACATGTTGTACAGAAAATATAAATAAAACTGCACCAGCCAAAAGCAACCACTAACACAGCACAGAAAAATTGTCAAATCGCTTCAAAAAACAGCCTGTCAATTCGACTTATCCCGAAATCATCCATAGCCTGATCAATTCTGAAATGCTTTCAAAGAAACCATAAATGTTAATTATTACCACACTGCCTGCAGGCTTATGCCAAAGCATTTGCTGCTGAGAAGTGCAAGATATTGCAGTAGAAAAGACCCTCCTACTTATACAGTCATTGTATCCATAATCAGAAATAATTAGCAAGTTGCATTGTTTTGTAACAGACACAAAAACTTGATATTCCTTACACTTACACAAGCAGACTTTAGAGTTTAGATACCAACACCAGTGGTACTAACAGCACACACATTTTTTTTTAACACGGGTGTTGGCATATACACAAATGTTCAACTATGGAGAAAACCACACCAACCTGCCGGAATGCCACTTGGCAAAGCAGTTATCCCAAACGGGGCTTCGGAACACAGGTTATTGCAGTCCCCCAGTGACTGATGTCAGACATGTCTCCCCAGCGGGAGGGTCGTCGAGGAAGAACTTCCATATGCCATGTCGGGCAGGGCACAGGTGAGTGGAGGTGTGCCGATCACTGCAGCATGTACGTACCTCCGCAGACTGGCCAACCAGACTCGCAAGCAACGGCCCAGCAGAAATATCACGGCACCAACTACGGCAGCAACCAGCGGACCCGAGCCTGATTAAGTCAGCTGTCAGACAATCCAAGGTAGGTTGACGCCAGCTAATCTCTACGTGTGACTGCCAAGACCCGGCACATATGCATGGCTTCTGGGAACACAGTCAACCGGCAGTGGATTTCCTGCTCCCGGCATCACCGATGACGATCCCACAATCCCACATTTTTAACACGGGTTCGATCCCAAAGCAACCCCTGTCCGTCTCGCATCTACCTCTGATGATGATGACATGCGTGTGCAACGAACGCATGCATTTGCACCCGATTATGCCATAAATGCATGCACATACGTAACCGTTATGTTAAAGACATGTATGCGACGACGACGCGTTTGCCTCCTCTGCAAAGGTCACGTTATTATAATGCACCGCATCGGCACTGCACTCGAGAGCGCATGCTGCATTATGCGACCACTGCCGCCGATGCATCTTCTAATGCGCACGCTTAATAGTCATCCTAGAATTTCTTGCCGACTGTCATCAATTGACTCCTGCTGACGGTGCGTGTGCCGGCAAACGCTGCCACACGAATACATATGCATATGAGCGCCCAGGCAGCCAAATCAATAGTTTCATTATGTCCTAAAGCAGTCAAAGATATCCTTAATAAGAAATTCTAAACCAACACTATCACAGGCTGTACGTGCAAATTGAAAACTGATTCATAGTTGCTATAAACAAGCTCTATAAATGTTCGTTATAATATCACAACTAATGCTCAGCATCGTGGTGTGATTTTTATATATTCTAATCAAACAATTGTTCATGGAATACTGAAACACCGGAATTATTAGTATTTATAAGATCTTAAAATAATATCACGACAGAAAAATTTTTTTTTTCAAAAAACCTTACCAAAAAAAATTTTTTTCCCCTTAAAATTTTCAAAAAATAATTACCAAAAAAATTTTACTTGTTTTTTGGTTTTTAACAAAAAATTGTTTTAAAAAAATTTTAAATTTTTAATTTTTAAAAAAATGGCCCTTGCGGGTTTTACCAAAACAAAAAAATTTATTGGAACCAAAAACCATTAAAGAAAATTTAATTTTTCTAAAAAATTTTTTGGGAAAAGATTGGGGGAAATTTTTTGGGTAAATTTGGACGGGGCAAATAAACAAAAATTTTTGCATTTTTTTTTTAATTTAAGGGAATTTTTGGTTCTTCAATACTTATTTACTACTCTTTCAAAGATCATATGCGTGCAATATTGTATGCACACTATATGCATTTGACTGGAAATCAGGTTTTATCTATAATGCATTTGTTTGAAAGAGAATTTAAAACAATTTAGCAACCGATAGACAGCTACTTGGGTGTTTCAAACTACAGTTTATTTTAATCAGTAATGCAATAGTATATCTCGACCAAAAATTCTATAGAATGCAAATTTGTTATTGCCCCGTCAATTACCTATTTCATCTTCAAGTAGAAATATCTAATGGTCTGTCATAACTGATGTAACGCAATGCCATTTTAAATTATTAAATTATCACAATGTTCAACCACACAGTCAATTTGTGTATATTTGAAAATATATGAAAAATTGGTAGATGAAAGATTCTGTCGTGATATTATTTTAAGATCTTATAAATACTAATAATTCCGGTGTTTCAGTATTCCATGAACAATTGTTTGATTAGAATATATAAAAATCACACCACGATGCTGAGCATTAGTTGTGATATTATAACGAACATTTATAGAGCTTGTTTATAGCAACTATGAATCAGTTTTCAATTTGCACGTACAGCCTGTGATAGTTTGGTTTAGAATTTCTTATTAAGGATATCTTTGACTGCTTTAGGACATAATGAAACTATTGATTTGGCTGCCTGGGCGCTCATATGCATATGTATTCGTGTGGCAGCGTTTGCCGGCACACGCACCGTCAGCAGGAGTCAATTGATGACAGTCGGCAAGAAATTCTAGGATGACTATTAAGCGTGCGCATTAGAAGATGCATCGGCGGCAGTGGTCGCATAATGCAGCATGCGCTCTCGAGTGCAGTGCCGATGCGGTGCATTATAATAACGTGACCTTTGCAGAGGAGGCAAACGCGTCGTCGTCGCATACATGTCTTTAACATAACGGTTACGTATGTGCATGCATTTATGGCATAATCGGGTGCAAATGCATGCGTTCGTTGCACACGCATGTCATCATCATCAGAGGTAGATGCGAGACGGACAGGGGTTGCTTTGGGATCGAACCCGTGTTAAAAATGTGGGATTGTGGGATCGTCATCGGTGATGCCGGGAGCAGGAAATCCACTGCCGGTTGACTGTGTTCCCAGAAGCCATGCATATGTGCCGGGTCTTGGCAGTCACACGTAGAGATTAGCTGGCGTCAACCTACCTTGGATTGTCTGACAGCTGACTTAATCAGGCTCGGGTCCGCTGGTTGCTGCCGTAGTTGGTGCCGTGATATTTCTGCTGGGCCGTTGCTTGCGAGTCTGGTTGGCCAGTCTGCGGAGGTACGTACATGCTGCAGTGATCGGCACACCTCCACTCACCTGTGCCCTGCCCGACATGGCATATGGAAGTTCTTCCTCGACGACCCTCCCGCTGGGGAGACATGTCTGACATCAGTCACTGGGGGACTGCAATAACCTGTGTTCCGAAGCCCCGTTTGGGATAACTGCTTTGCCAAGTGGCATTCCGGCAGGTTGGTGTGGTTTTCTCCATAGTTGAACATTTGTGTATATGCCAACACCCGTGTTAAAAAAAAATGTGTGTGCTGTTAGTACCACTGGTGTTGGTATCTAAACTCTAAAGTCTGCTTGTGTAAGTGTAAGGAATATCAAGTTTTTGTGTCTGTTACAAAACAATGCAACTTGCTAATTATTTCTGATTATGGATACAATGACTGTATAAGGGGGTCTTTTCTACTGCAATATCTTGCACTTCTCAGCAGCAAATGCTTTGGCATAAGCCTGCAGGCAGTGTGGTAATAATTAACATTTATGGTTTCTTTGAAAGCATTTCAGAATTGATCAGGCTATGGATGATTTCGGGATAAGTCGAATTGACAGGCTGTTTTTTGAAGCGATTTGACAATTTTTCTGTGCTGTGTTAGTGGTTGCTTTTGGCTGGTGCAGTTTTATTTATATTTTCTGTACAACATGTAATGTAATAATTTTGCATCTAAATGTGTAGTGTCTGTATGCGTTTCAATTTCAGAATTGTGAATGTAATTCTTGTAGCTGGTAGGAAATAGTTATGGTGATATTGGTTGACGTCCAGTGAAATCTGCAGGATTTGCCATAACATGCATAATGTGTTAGGAAAGACCCACCCCCACCGCATGATTATATCAGTGAATACTACTGGCCATTCATGTAACAACTGTGTGATCTATATAAGGTCTCATAAATCGGTAAAGCGTTCTGATTATCCACTCGATTAATTTGCGTGGCATTCTTGTAAACCGGAGTTCACTGTGAGGCTTTGTGCTATTACTTCATAAGTCACAAATATGCTGCTTGTTAAGCTTCCAATACATAGGTAGTTGAGGGGCCAAGTGGGTTCAGTCTGTTTACAACGTGAAACACTGCCCACAGTCACTGAGTGAAAGCAGGCAGCTGGCCAAACTCTCAATGTGTTGCTGTTGATCTGACCTGTGACCTCACATCTTAACTACCTGTGGTCTGTGCCGCTGTGGTGGCGCTGCTAGTGCTAGGCTAGGGAACCTGCCTGTGTTGCCAAAGCTGTATGTTGGTGTTAACAGTTGACTTCACAGAGAAGTCGAGGTGGTGTTCGATTGAATGAGTCTGCCAGGGAGTAAAGTGTGAACTGTCGTGAGTAGTCGAATGAGATAAGAACTTACTTTTACATTTTTCAACAGCAGATATATCACCATCATTGTTTGTGTGGGTCTGTATAACTCTTCTACATTTTAGCACCCATCAAAATAAACCTGAAAGTCACATATTTATCTTGTAAAAAATGTTGATCAATACTTTTCTTAAAGAAAACATTGATTTTTAGAACATTAATTTGTAACTTTACTGTTTGCAGCTTTTGGAAATTATTAACTGCTGCAAGTGTGAACCTCAAACTTATTATTACACTCACTGATGTAATGCAAAATCCTTTTTATACACACTTTTCTATTAAACCTCTGCAAGTGAAATGTTTTATTTGAACTGGTGATGTTGTCACTTTAGTTCTCAATATAACCAAATCTGTACTAGCTAACTAGCTATGGGGCTTATGTCACCATGTATAAACTAGCTATGAAACCTATATCACCAGGTATAAACTAGCTATGAAACTATATCACCAGGTATAAACTAGCCATGAAACCTATATCACTAATATAAACTAGCTATGAAACCTATATCACCAGGTATAAACTAGCTATGAAACCTATATCACCAGGTATAAACTAGCTATGAAACTATATCACCAGATATAAACTAGCCATGAAACCTATATCACTAATATAAACTAGCTGTGAAAGCTATATCATCAAGTATAAACTAACTATGAAACCCATATTACACACTGTATACTAGCTATGAAGCATGCATTGCAAGATGTGTTCTAGCTGTAAAAGCTACTATCATATGTTTGCTATGTAACAACCGTCTGTGTGATGAATTTAAAATCCTCTCATGTTAACAACATATCAGCTATGGTCATTTACAAGTATACAAAACTACAGCAGTTTCACAGAACGCCAACTGTTGAGACAACTCCTGAGCATTGCGTGACTCTGTGTAGCCGCAGCTATTATAATTTATTAAATATGGAAACAGTATCATGGATTAAGCATGAATGGTGTGAGGCAAACATGTGTGATTCGCAGCCGCTCATTGCCTGGGTCTAATAAGAGAACTTGTCGCAGGGTGGCAAGCCTGGTCTGCTGATGTGCCATGCTCATTCATAATTAATAGACACTGCATGTTGGACATAATTGACTCTGTTTAACAATTACGACAGGTTATAATCAAAACCCACTCGCTGCTCTTTTCAGTTGGTTCTCAGGAGAGACGTGTCGTTTTCCGTGGGTGGGAAGCGTTGTCAGAGATGGTGGGGAGGAAGGAAAATTACCCGGGGACATCATTGTATCATAAATATTTGAGGCTACCGGACATGTCCATTTGGCAGGCGCTGTCCATGTCCCGGAAAGGCGGAAATGATTTCAATGGGAAACCTAGTGATTGGTTAATCAAGCAGCAATTTATTTTCAGTTGGTTTTCAGCCAGTTATTGGTGAATTTAGAAATTCGTTTCCTGACCTAGTTCTGGGCAAAAAAGAGCTGTGGCAAATATGATTGTTTTGGTTTGCTAATTCTTGTGGTAGCAATATATTACTAATTTATAGATTCACAGCCAATTTATTGTGCTACTAAATATCTTGCACTCTTGCTGCTCACAAAAGAAATGTTTATCTGCATATAAAAAATATGATTCATGGGTTTAGCACACCTGTGTCCTGAATTATTAGCAGAAAATTAAAGGATCTCCCAAAGTTTACGACCTACACTCAGTGACCTTCCACAATTGAGAACCTCCAGGGGTCAACATTAGCACTGGCCGCTGGCCCGATGGCCCGACACGTGTTTTGAGGGTGTTGGGCCAGTTCGGGCCACCAGTCTGCATATTTTACTGGCCCGACGGGCCACTGGTTTCAACAGTCGAATTATTCACCATTGTTTTAGATAATTTCCATCAGTTGTCACTCCCTATGCAACAATTAAACATAATCTGTGACCGCCGAATCCATGGACTCGCGTTTACAGTCAAAACTAGCCACCATCTTGTTTACAAGTTGCAAGTTCTCCATAACTCTGTACGGTGTCGCTGCTGGCAACGCGAGGCGGAGATGCGAGGCGGACACCTTCCTAGTGAATTAGCTAAGATATCGATATTTGTAGTAATAGCCGAGTGGCACCAAAATAAAAAGTTGTCATTTAATTTCGCGTTCTCCCTTACTATTGTGTAAAGCGAATAGACAAAATGTGTTGAACATGTCACGATGACCCCTTATGGATTTCTTGTGAACCACCGTCGCTGTCGTCTATGGTGTAGCTGCATTTCCGAAACACGCCGTTTTGCCGCCGAAAAATCCCGTTTCGCATACGCATCCCACATTTGTGCGGCCTTCTATTTCTTTCTCTGACTAAATTTAATACACACCTTGCATCAAAAATTTTGGGGGGAAAAAAGGGGGAAACTCCCCACCCGGGGTGTTTGACGTGTCACAACGGTGAACGCCAAATAAGGAGATAGGATATCCCATAAATATAGGTCAAATGGCGGGGATGCCATCTACGCAAGTAGTTAGAGGACAGTTTGGCAGTTGTATTCATACCACACAACATGGCGAACAGTGAAAGTACGTTGGCGTTACTAAGGTCTAAACATCGCGTATTTTTCGAACACATCCTGCGTCTTCAAAATTAAAACGCATTTCACAATCGATAGGGGCTCATTTTGTTATCGTAAAAAAGTCACTTAGAGGTATGTAATTATTATAAAAGTGAACTTTATTGATATAATACATACAAAAGAATTAGAAAATGGCAAAACACGTTTTTGATTTTTTAAACGTCATTTCCGTTGCCGTGTCTATTTTAATGTTCTAAATATAAACAAATGTATTTTATTGTACAATGTACCTGTTTTTTTAAAGAATAAATGTATTCCTGCAAAAAAGTTCGGGCCAGTAACTATTTTGGGGCCAGTAACTTTAAATCCACTGGCCCCCGGGCCAGTGAATACAAACCTTATTGTCGACCCATGACCTCCCTCATTCAATGACCTTTCGTACTCTATGACCTTCCAAAATTGTGAACTTCCCCTCATTCAATAACCTCTCGTACTCTATGACCTACTATCAGTGACCTTCTACAATTGAGAACCTCTCATTCAATATTCAATGACCTCTCA
>JAODUO010004335.1:0-12315 GCA_025642075.2 Ridgeia piscesae | reverse complement strand
AATTGCAACATTTCTTTCAAGTGATATGTCGGTAGCGCGTCAGCACATGTTGTCGCCTATTCCACTGTTACGTATTACCTTTATTGGTATTGGCTTTGATAGATGTTTGCCATCTAACATTGTAGCCATATCATTATTGTCACGTAATACAATTACTGTAAACTTGGTTATTTTATTTTAAAGAGTACAGCATTGCCTGCACAGCAAAGCATATTTATATGGAAACATGATGACGTGGTGTTAGTTAATCCATATTCAAGTTGTTCACGTGATGCTGAAAGCGTCAACACTATCATATTATGACACGAAGTACATGTCATTTAAAGATACTATTAAATATGTGTATTATGATGAGAGATTAACATACATATGTGACAAACTACAGACACGTATGCGAGGAATAACCATTCCTGATTTAAAAACAAAACATGAAAAAAGAAAATGACTCTTTGCGAATGGATATTAGTACCTAACTCTTGTGTTGATGCGTTATGCATTGTATTTACCTCTCACTAATCGTCATTGTCATTACGTGCCTGGTAGGTTATATTGTGTGAGCGGACTAGTTTGAGTACAAACTGTTTATATAAGAATTATCGCGATGTGTGTGTGCGTGCGTGCGTGCTTGCGTGCGTGCGCGCGTGTGTGTGTGTGTGCGCGTGTGCGTGTGCGTGTGCGTGTGCGTGTGCGTGGGGTGTGCGTGTATGTGTGTATGTGTGTATGTGTGTATGTGTGTATGTGTGTATGTGTGTATGTGTGTATGTGTGTATGTGTGTATGTGTGTATGTGTGTATGTGTGTATGTGTGTATGTGTGTATGTGTGTATGTGTGTATGTGTGTATGTGTGTATGTGTGTATGTGTGTATGTGTGTATGTGTGTATGTGTCTGTGCACGAGCAAACTATCATCTCGGTTACATAATTTTATTTCGCATATACATAATACTAAATTAACAGCATCCCCTCACTCAATTTGTTCTCATCCTACAAAACACGTTATCTGTCACGCCAAGTTTTACTTTTCCGCCGTACAATAATTCATTTAAACAAATCCCAGATGACCATAAGCGCAATTGTTATGACCATTTACAATATTTGTACTATTCCATGTCTACACTTTAACATAAATTAGAACTGTTCTAATTATGGTTTGTATACAATACGTGCCTATTCTAACAGTATAACACCACGTGCATGTATAATATATGGATATACGTTATTAATTGTCCTTGCGCGAATACATAACACTACTACATTGTTAGGCACTCCAACGTAAACCACCTTGTTGTTGACGCTCCATCAAACACAACTGAACCCTATGCCACACTGTGCTTACAAGAACACATCAATACTCATTGCACAGCCTGTGTTTCTCGACGGCTCTGAAGAAGCTCTGACAGTTCTGCTCTCGGCGACTACCGAGGACTGTCTCCATCATCTTCAAGGCGGGCTGACCTTCCTCTTTGTCGAAGCGGATGCCGAGCTCAAGCATTCGCTTGGCCGCCCATTCGTAGCTAAGCCCGTATTGAATGGCTGCTCCTAACACGGCCACTTGCGCTGAAGACAAACGACGAACACAACACAAGTTACCAACACATATAGTTGGTGTTTCTGTTGTGTAGATTATGGCTAACACAATTCAAATGGATATCCTTCCATGTCCAGATTGGGTCAGGCGCTTTTTACGATTGTCCAGCACCAGTAATTTGGAATATCCGACCAACGTGTAATGTAATTTACGTTACTGATGTATCCAGGTTGCTTAGCAAAATCCGTCAAGCGATTAAAGAATTGCTCCTTGAACATATGGTTTTCGTCGTATATTTTTGTTGAAACTCAAGTTTCAGAATATTATATTTATGACGAAAACCTAAAGGAATATTATTTATGTGTCAAATGTATGCAGTAATGTTTACTCTAACGTCTGTCATGTCCCAGAAGTAATGTAATTCACATATTTAACAGTTATCAACAATATTGACAAAGGCGCAGCATGACTGAGGTCTCGCACATAATTGTTTTGTGGCATAAGCAAACTGCATCGTATTGGAAACGTTAATTGATGTATCCAGTTTGCCGCAGTTAATTTACGTAAAACTAACCTTTATGCACATGGCCTCCGTCAAGCCTTGCCCAACCTAACAATGTTGATTTATATACGGTTATATGGTGATTTACATTAATCTTGCGGCACGCCCTCTACTCGGTCAAACAGCTTTGCATACATGTTTTATGTGGTATTTTATCGTCTTTTTGTGTAAATTAGTAGGCAACCCGATCATGGATAGGACAGATCAGTTACACAACCATGATGAGCACTGTTAGCAAAGGTAGCGCTTAGAATGTATCCAGCAAACTGTTAACTGTGACGTAAGCAACGGTCCGTTGATTGATGTTTCAAATTGATCGCGTTTTGCTTATGTCATGATCACACTTACGCGTGTGACGTCGGTCAAGTTTACCTTTTGCTACCAAAGTTGATCTCAGGAATAACGGCGATATACATGTGAATTACATTATTATCGTGACATGGTATTTCACAGTGAAAACATTAATTGAATTGTCTTGTATTTTTGTTATGAAGAAATACTTTTGTGATGAGAATGTCTACAAATAAACATCTAAGCGGAAAGGACGCAGCAGTGTTCTCCGAGAACCTTCTTCGATCGATGAATAATGGAACAGGTTGCAACTTTTTAAACTAGTTTCGCAGGGGGGATACACAGAGAAGCCAAATACTAGAGGCATAGATAAAGATAGCAAAAAGACATCAGCAAAGAACAGCCTGGAAAGCCCTACGGAATTTGGTTATAAATGTGTTTGTTTAAATGCAAGGAGCATAGTAAACAAAAGAAATGAACTAAACATTATGGTAGAAGATATTGACCCTCACATAATAGGTATAACTGAATCCTTGGGCCACACCCGATATATCAGATGCCGAATTAGGAATGACAGGGTATGTAATGTTTAGGAAAGATAGATTAGGAAGAAGGGGAGGCGGAGTTATTTTATATATCAAAGAATCCATCCAAGCTTATGAAATAAAATTAGAAAGAAAAAGAAGCAGCATGTGAAGAAGCTGTCTGGTGTAACATAGTTACAGGAAACTCAACATTAACTGTTGGGTTAGTGTATCGGAGTCCAAACATAAGCATGGAAGAGAATGTAAAAATACATAACGCTATCAAAGAAGTGAGTAAACGGGACTGTATTATTATGGGGGATTTTAACCATGGGCATATACAGTGGACATCTCTACAGAGTACCGGGAGAGAGGATCAAGAGTTTTTAAATTTAGTACAAGATAGTTTCCTTTCTCAACATGTGTTAGAAGCAACCAGGGGCGAGAACGTGTTAGACATAGTATTGAGCTCACAGAAGGAATTTGTTGATAATGTCAAGATATGTGAGCCACTGGGGTGTAGTGATCACAACCAGATACATTTTATCATCAAAGTAAAGGGAGAACGGAATAGAAAAATAAGGTACAGGAAAATTTTTCACAACGGAAGATATAAGGACATGAGGGAATATTTAGGAAAGATAGACTGGAATAACACACTGAAGAATAAGACAGCAACAGAATGCTGGAATATTTTAAAGAGTGAAATTGACTGCGTCGTTGACAAATTTGTCCCCTTAAAAAAACAGGGGAAACGGTCAAAGAAGAAACACTTATCGAAGGAAGCCATTAGAAAAATCAAGTACAAGCAAATGATGTGGAAGACATATAGACATACCGGAAGTGAAGAAGACTATATCATTTATAAAGAAGCACTTAATCAAGCTACAGCTGAAATTAGAAATTCAAAGAGAAGCTACGAACAAAAAATAGCTTTTAATATAAAACATGACAGCAAGAGTTTTTATGCGTATGTTCGAAATAAACAGAAAGTTCAGGATAAAGTCGGTCCTCTAGAAGGTAATGATGGAAACATAATAACAGAGGGATTCTTAATGGCAGAAAACCTAAATGAGTACTTTAGTTCGGTGTTTACCAGGGAAGATATTAGTATATTACCAGTACTTGAGACTAAGTTCGAAGGGAGAGAGTTTGACTATTTAGGACAACCCCAACAATGGTAGCTATGAAAATAAGAGATATGAAGGATAATAAATCACCTGGAGTGGATGGGATTCCTCCCAAATTACTATTGGAAATTGTAGAACAAATCAGCATACCGCTTGCAACAGTGTTCAATTTGTCATTAGAGGAGGGAATAGTTCCGTTAGAATGGAAAGAAGCAAACTTTATACCATTATTTAAAAAAGGTTCGAGAAACAAGTCAGAGAACTATAGACCAGTGAGTTTAACATCGGTGATTTGCAAACTATTAGAAAGACTAATTAAAGATCACCTGGTTGATTTTCTTGTTAAAAATAAATTGATAAACCCATCTCATCATGGGTTTTTAAAAGCGAGATCATGCTTAACAAATATGTTATGATGTTTTTTGGAAGATGTCACAAAGTGGCTAGATGAGGGATCACCAGTAGATATAATCTACTTAGATTTTAAAAAAGCCTTTGACAAAGTGCCACACCAAAGACTACTACTTAAACTAAAGGCCCATGGCATAGGAAATGGAATGATCAACTGGATAGAAAAATGGCTTATTGATAGAAGACAAAGAGTAGTAGTTGATGGAGAGGTTTCAAACTGGAAAGCGGTTTTGAGTGGAGTACCGCAGGGATCAGTACTGGGACCTATTTTATGCTTAATATATATCAATGATTTGGATGATGATATAACAAGCAAGGTGTTGAAGTTTGCGGACGACACAAAAGTGTTTAGGAAAATTAAAACTGATGCAGATAGACAGCATTTACAAGATGATCTTAATAAGTTGATAGAATGGTCTGAGAAGTGGCAAATGCTGTTTAATTTTGGAGTGTAAGTGCCTTCGCACAGGACATGGGAATGAAGATGCACAATATACAATGGGTGATACTGTACTAAATACTACCTTAAAGGAAAAGGACTTAGGGTTAACTATTAGTGCTGACATGAAGGTATCAGAGCAGTGTGGAATTGCAGCAGCGAAGGGAAACCAAATTATTGGATTAATTAGGCGAAATATAGTGTACAAAGAAAAAGAACTAATAATACCGCTGTATAAAACAATAGTTAGGCCTCACTTAGAATATTGTATACAAGCATGGAGGCCATATCGCAAGAAGGATATTGATATGCTAGAAAGAGTACAAAGGAGAGCAACCAAAATGATACCAAAACTCAGGAATATTAGTTATGAAATGGGTCTAAAAGAATGTGGTTTAACAACACTAGAAACCAGAAGATTGAGAGGAGATCAGATTGAGGTGTTTAAAATATTGAATGGATATGAAAATATTGACAGAAATATTTTTTCACAGTCAAGGAAGAGAGAAGGACTAGAGGACATGGAGTTACATTAGCAAAGAAGCAGTGTAGACTAGATATTAGAAAATTTTAATTTTCACAAAGAACAGTAAACGAATGGAACAGATTATCAGCTGATTGTGTAGGTGCTAGTAGTGTTAATATATTTAAAAATAAAATCGACATATACCTAAGACGGGCGGGGTATACTTAGATAGATAGGTTGGACTCTCGATAAGCCAAATGGCTTCCTAGTCCACCTGCCATCTAGAGTTGAATCTCTAGGTGGCAATCTTGTTAAATCTTGTTAAATCTTGTTAAACATTATACGTTAGAAAATCTGAATATACCGTGTGCTCGATTTGTTGATGGATTGAAGGGGCTTCTGCCAGGAAACATACCAAATGATGGAATTTTGAGTGATAATGTTCTGGTTTGCTAGCTGGAAAAGTAGCTTCATGGGTCTACATGAATCAGGAGATGTGATAGAAATAGAACACGTGAACCTACCCGCTCTGTAGCCGGAGAAACAGTGGACTACGACGTTCTTAAACACCCCCGCCTCCATCCACGTGTCCATGTAGCGTTCGACGTTGTCCAAAGAGTAGATGTAGACGGGCTCAGCTACAACAAACACACGATCAATGGTAACACACCTGTTCTCCTAATTAGCATGTGGCCTGGCTTAAGGATAATGTACGAGTTCATCTAACACATGGCCAGGCTCAAGTGTAACACACGGGCTCATCTAACACGAGCCCAGTTCACCTGTAATACAACTTACAAGATCAGAGGTATTCATTTAATCAATGGCATGCAAAGTAAGTTGGATTTAGTTCATCGAATGACACACAAGGTAAGATGTATTCAATACTTGCAATTCCACCTAACAACAACCGATATTTACAAATAAAATAACGTTATACTTAACGACGGTGGAATGTCCAGAAATGCCAGAAATTCCAGAAATTCCGTAATTACATGTATGTAAGTATATATGTCTGTCTGTCTGTCTGTCTGTCTGTCTGTCTGTCTGTCTGTCTGTCTGTCTGTCTGTCTGTCTGTCTGTCTGTCTGTCTGCCTGCCTGCCTGTCTGCCTGCCGGTCGGTCGGTCGGTCGGTCGGTCGGTCGGTCGGTCGGGGTCGGTCGGTCGCGGTCGGTCGGTCGGTCGGTCGGTCGGTCGGTCGGTCGGTCGGTCGGTCGGTCGGTCGGTCGGTCGGTCGGTCGGTCGGTCGGTCGGTCGGTCGGTCGGTCGGTCGGTCGGTCGGTCGGTCGGTCGGTCGGTCGGTCGGTCGGTCGGTCGGTCGGTCGGTCGGTCGGTCGGTCGGTCGGTCGGTCGGTCGGTCGGTCGGTCGGTCGGTCGGTCGGTCGGTCGGTCGGTCGCTCGCTCGCTCGCTCGCTCGCTCGCTCGGTCGCTCGGTCGCTCGCTCGGTCGCTCGGTCGCTCGGTCGCTCGGTCGCTCGGTCGCTCGGTCGCTCGGTCACTGACATGTGTTAAAGAGGACGGGGGTGTTGTAGTAGTCGAGCTGTCCCCGATGAGCCGTTTTCTTCTCCCGGGGCTCGTAGTAGCCGATGCTGTTGCCAAATTCACGTGGGTTGCAAGACTCGTAGTTGACCTTCGAGTGCGCGTTAATGAATGCGTTCGGCCTGGCTGCATCCAGACGCGTCTGTTAACATCATATGCACACGAATGATTATTCGTAATAATAATAATATTATGCTTAGTCAGACACACCAATCAGATTCATTTATAAAATATATCCAACTGTGTGATTTACTTTTCAACTGCCTCTTTCCATTATTCACGACGTAATCATTATAATATAGTTATTATTCTTGGTCCATTCGTAATGTAAACTTGCGTAACGTACATATTATTATGTTAACGTGTGGTTTATTTGTAGAGTTATCCTTAATCATCCTTCCCTCCCTCCCTCCGTCCCTCCTCCATCCCTCCCTCGCTCCCTCCCTCCTCTTTTGTTTTCTTCCTTTTTTCCATTCCCTTCATCCCTTTCCTCCATCCTTACCTTCCTATTCCATCTGCCCCCCATCCCCTTCACCTTCACGCTGCTTGCCCCACTCCCTCACTCTTCCCTACGTAATTGTACCGTAACCTTCCAGTGACGCCTACCCTCAGTGCTGTAACAAGTACTCCAGAAAGGTAACTAAGTAAAAGTAAAAGTAACCTCCCAAACAAACTACTTAAGTAAAAGAAAAACTAAAATACTTACGCTCATTATTGGCATAACTTCCTTCGTCTTTCAGTTATCGTTAAAATACCGATTTATAACGCGCATTTACCACGTCAAAACGACTACGACTCCCCATTTTATAGGCGGTTGATGAATTCATAACTTTATGCATCAGTAGAATGTTTTGCATGGCGAAGTGTTACGCCTAATATTTGCGACGCAATTCATCATGACATTTCAGCCTAGCATTATACTGATCTTTTCTATTGAGATGCAACCTTTTGATCCGATTTCTAAACAAGGAGTGTCAATGAATCTCGATTGCATGTCGATGCGCCGGTCCTACAGAAGCACCGATGTCACGACTGGCAGCAGGGAAATGCGACTGATCATTGATGTCTCCACAAAACAAACAATGCCTTGCTCCACATTTACTCTTTAATTGACCTTAATCAAACAAACTCTTCATGGGTTTTAACACACGCTGGGGTGTCTCGGAAACCAAGCGCCAGTTATATAATAGTATCAGCGTGAAACACGATTGATGCCATGATGTCGGCCCGAACGCAAAGCAAACAACGACTACACAATCAGGAGTCGAGGGTAATTAAAAAATTGGTGGCAGACTATAGTAACGCAAAAATTAGAAGTAAGAAGTAAGAAAGTAAACTAAAAAAAGTACTTCGTTACAAGTAAAAGTAATTCCCCAAAATGTACTTCGTTACAAGTAGATTTCAGAATAAACTACTTAAGTAATGTAACGAAGTAAATGTACTTCGTTACATCCCACCACTGTCTACCCTACCTGCAGGAGCCGCGCTGTCGTCTGACTCCCCCCGGCCTTGTAGGTGCCCGTGAAGGACTTGATGTTGAGCAGGTTGACCTCCTCTTGAGACGGGATCGGGGGCGAATTGCGGGTGAGCGTGTCCCGGCAGTTGATGATGGCGTCAAAACCGATCGAAGACAGACGGGTAATGTCGTTGGCCTGTGATATAAATTATTCTCGTCACCTTCACAGTTTGGTTTGTAATTATCGTTTCTCACATGCTGCATTCACATAAAAAACATACATATACAAGCCTGAAACTGAACGTCAAAGTTTAGGTTTGCTGGGAAAATATTAAATATAAAAAAATACCTGTAGTTTGTAAGTTAATGAATTTAATGTTTGTAATTTAATTGGCGCTTTGTATAGATGATAATAGTTATTAGAGTGACCAAACTGTACTAAATGTTGTGAAACATTTACTGTATAATAAATGTGCTAATGTTATCGTGAAAGTGTTACATATTTTGCTTCGTCAGCATTAGAACTATTTGTGTCGTTGAGGTTATTGTTTGTACATTTAGTGTTGGTGTAGTTGTCATTGTTGTTATTGTTTCCAGTAAACCTTGCTGTTTGTATATTATTATTGTTATTACATGCATGCTAAGTATTGTTGTCATGTAACGTTGTGGTTTTTCTTTGCGTCGCTGGTGCCGATGATAATTGTATCACTGACATTTGTATTTACGTCGTTTATCATCTGTTAATTCTTATTTTGTTTCACGATTACTTTGTAATTTCTTTGTATTTATTTCGTGTTGTTGTTGTTATTATTGTTGTTGTTGATAAAGTCGACGGCGTTTTTATTGACACACCTGCAGCTGTCCGGAGATGTACCAGTTATTATAGACCGGTTTAAGACCCCACATCCGGGTCCATCCTGGTAGAGACACCGTCAACTGTGGCGTCTTGCAAGGCTTTCTGTTCCCCGTCACTCTGTCAAGTGCTCTCTGAAAACTAAATGTCCTCAAACAGCCCTCTCGACATTTTGCTCCCAACCAGTTTAAAGCCAAATGCGCTTACACATATAGCACATATATCCCTGTGAAAGTAAGCTGCATTGATGATGGAATGTGATTAACCTATCATAACAATCATCGTTGAATTTCAAATGACATATATAATGTTTATCTCTGGCTGGGTTTGATAACTTCTGATGCACAGTGCATGCAATATCCTTGTGGCTTGAACGACATGATTACTGTTCTGAATAGTTGGACAGGTTCGATGGGTAAATTGGTGGTAAACGCCATGTAAACATCAGTTCATTAAATTACAACAGCACATAATGCAGTTAACACACACAAATAACAATTTGCACATATTGTTCATTTAAACAAACTAATTCAAAAACAATAGCAGGACACCATATGAAACAGTAACATTTGACAAGGCTAATATGTCGCTGTAATCAAACCATTGAGTGTTAATCAGAACTTACCCGCCAACTTCGACAGAAGTGATATCCGAGAGAGGCGCCCCTGTCGAGAACTTCCTGTGTGCTAATTCCGGTCGTTTTCGCCAGGTGCGCAAGGGCGAGGAAGCTAGCAAATCGACCCTCGCATTCGTACACGAGGACCGGTGGTTGCGCCGCTTCGACGACGGCGGAGAAGTCGTTGATCCACCGACGAAGTGACCTGCAGATCACAGGTTGAATACCCAATGATCGTAATGTTAGCATCTTTCTCATGCTCCGATATGGGTCTTTCATATTTTATTCCGAAACGTACAAAACGTGACCTGGGCAACCGTCGTTCTTTTGCCTTTATAATATGTTTTTAATATACGTAAATTAGAATATGTTTTTAATATACGTTTGAGCAATTGAAATATTTGTCGATAAACTGGTGCATTTTACCTTTATTTTTAAATCAAAATACATGTAAAACTGTTGTAGCCAAATTGTTGTTTTTGGCACATGTTACCACAAAGAAAAAAATCAACATTTAAGTTTATTCTTTATGGAGAGGGCGGGAGTGAGTCAAGAAAAGCGTACTTTGACTTTGTATAGTTTTCCAAATACTGTGTCAATGTTACCGTCATGGCGGTCTTACACCAGAATAGGGTAAACACGCTAAACGGCTCCCAGGCCGAATTTTAAATAATGCATTAAATATGGATAACCTTTGTATAATACTATATTATAAGAACTATTCAAAATTGTACTGAAATACGTCACAACTTTTAATTCTTAATTAGTTATTTTTTTTTTTTATTAATGTTTTATTTATATATATATGTATATATATATATATATATATATATATATATATATATATATATATATATATATTCGTTTTATTATGCATACGCACACTATTAACTTTAATTAATATTGTACAAGTTAACCTGTGAATTAATCCAAAATAAAGATGCTCTCTGATGGCTTCAAGTAGAGACATTACAGAAGGAAAACAAAAGCAATATATGTAACACTTGTCAACAGGCTAACCTATTGGCGAAGTTACGCAGACGAGCGAGAGTCGGTTAAGCGAGAATACACTTAATGTGGCCAGGCATTTAAAGTTCCCGTATGACAGGCCACAGTGACATGCGCAGTAAGATCTTTATTTCTTCTTTTATGTTTAAGATCTTGAAGATCTTATATTCTACTGACGCGCAATGACCCAGTGGCTGGACCATCGGAGTCTCAATCGAGAATGTCATGTTCTAATCCATCGTCTGTTCCGTGTCTTGCCAGGCCTAATGGCTAGATACAACGCAACAAAAGAGCTTCGTTATTACCTATTTGAATGTAGTCTTGCTGATATGGCTATCTGACTATTCTGGTCAGTTTGGGGTAATTTGCGAGTCTCGCCTCACCTCACGAGGATCACGACACCTAACATCATACACAGATCCGTGGACGTTTGTGAAGCTGTTTTCGCCTTATCAAATAAAACCTGGTCGGGCCGGGCCGGGCCGGGCCTGGCCTGGCCTGGCCGGGCCTGGCCTGGCCTGGCCTGGCCTGGCCTGGCCTGGCCTGGCCTGGCCTGGCCTGGCCTGGCCTGGCCTGGCCTGGCCTGGCCTGGCCTGGCCTGGCCTGGCCGTGTCGTGTCGTGTCGTGTCGTGTCGGGTCGTGTCGTGTCGGGTCGGGTCGGGTCGGGTCGGGTCGGGTCGGTCGGTCGGTCCGGGGCGGGGCGGGTCGGTCGGGTCCGGGGCGGGGCGGGTCGGGTCGGGTCGGGTCGGGTCGGGTCGGGTCGGGTCGGGTCGGGTCGGGTCGGGTCGGGTCGGGTCGGGTCGGGTCGGGTCGGGTCGGGTCGAGCCATATGAATTTTAAAATCTTGCAGTGCACACACATCATACAAATCAGTTGAAGTTGAATCACGTATATTAACATAGAGAGAGCAACAAGGGAAGAGATTTATGCATTAAAGCCGCTACATGTTGTACTTAATGCACTACAGTCGCTACATTCTGCACTTTACGCAACCTAGTACCTATGCTTCGCTCTTTATGCACTCCAGTTCCTATCTTTCCCAATTTATGAACTGCAATCGCTACATACCACACTTTATTCAATCTAGTGGATACATTTCGCACTTTATGGCTTCCAGTCGGAACAACTCAAACTTTATGAACCGCAGTCGCGACACCACTCATTGAATGTCGCCATGAGTAATTCTATAACCAGCTACCATTAACCAATAGACCTACCAACATAATTTCGCTCCCCATAATTTCTGTGAGCAAATTACTCTATCAGTACACTATCATTATTAACAGAGTAATGTTAATATAATTAGCATTCCGTCTTTACAACGTACCTGCGGTTGCGCGGTAACGAGACGAAATTTATGCCAGCCAACTCTACGGCGATATGACGAGTGTTAGCGGTAGAGGGCAGCACCTCACCCATACTCTTTCTGTTTCTCCGGTAGAATGTCAAAGACACGAGGGTCTACAAAAGGCATAGGTTTAGTAAAAAAAACTA